>JAQHUG010000286.1:1817905-1834323 GCA_028555095.1 Dicrostonyx torquatus
TGCTATGATACACTGAGCCATCTCTCTCCAAAATTCCTTTTATAATAATTTAATTATTTAACTGTTTTGTGTGCTTGTAGGAACAAGGAATTTTATAGTGGAATCAGATAGAAAACATTATTTGATATGCTCAATTATTTTATAGTCAGTCTTTGAGAATTGCTATCATTTTAATAAAATGAGCCACATCATTTTTTTTTTTCTGGGCTGTCCTGGAATTTGCTCTGTAGACCAGGCTGGCCTCGAGGTCACAGAAATCCATCACCACCCAGAGAGCGTCCCGCACTTTGAAACTACACTTTACTTGAAGTTTTGTTAGTTTCTGGTCTATCACACACTTGCTGGAGAAGTTACCATTTCTTAGACTAAACCATTTCTAACTCCTACAGTTTCCTGGGCATTGCTTCCTTTTCTTAAATTTTATTACTATTTTATTTTAAGTGTATGGGGTTTTGCCTGCATGTATGTCTTCACCACGTGGATGCCAGATGTCTACAGAGGCCAGAAGAAGTCTTTGAATCTCATGGGACTGGAGTTTCTGATGATGGAACTGAACCTAGGTCCTCTGGAAGAGCAGCTAGTGCCCTTAATGGCTGAGCTACCTCTCCAGACCACCATTGCTTTCTTTACTGATAAGAATGACCTAAGTGTCCACTGCACATACTGCTGGAGGTCCAGTGTCCTCCTGAGTGTTTCTAAGGATTCCGAGTGCAGAGTGGGCGGGGTGAAGGCCCGTGTGAGGGAGCTCAGCTATGCAGTTTTCAGGTTTCTCTAAGGTCACTACCCTGCCTAGTTCTTTGATTGCTGCCTTCTCCCACCACATTGCCTCAAGCAGGAAAACGACCCAGACTCTCATTCCTCAAAGCAGCATTTATTCAAAACTGCTATTACAGCAGTCACCACGCAGGACTCTGGGGACAAAGGAGGCTCAACTAGGGACAGAGTTTTAGCTCCTATGGCTGTTGGAACCTCCTTGGGTCGTGCTGTGACTGTTGTAGGGTCTTGGCCTCTGGCCTGGACCCATTTCCTTTTCTCACTTTCTCGGTCTAAACGTTGAAGAGAGGGACAAGACATTGTTAGTCACCTTGGGACAATCAAAATATTTCCCTAGAAAAAAAGATAACGCTCACACAAAGCGCTGTTTCTTGTTCCAGCTAAAGATGTCAGCGAGATTAAACAGACTTCAGGGCTTGTGTTGGAGAGCTACCCATCCCCCCTGCCCTGTTTCTCTGTGTTCCATTGGCTTGCCTTCAGGTGTGGGCTCCGGTCTGCAGAGGCCATATCTGCCTTCTTCATCATTTCATGCTCAGGTTTTTAACCTGACGCATTGGCCTGTGGTAGGACCCTAATAAATATTTGTGGGATGAATGGGGAAAATGAGAGGCTAACCCTTTTAGATAGCGATCTTAGTAACCCAGAAGGAAGGAGGTCTGCAAATTCTTCTCAACAATTTGTCCTTTGGAAGAAAGCATCACTCTAAAAAACAGATAAAGTCCTGGTCGCACTTGCAAGATGCCAGGAATAAGGACGCCTTTATCCGCCCGGTCCTGTAATACCACTACTTGAAAGAGACACCGAGGATTTGAGTCAGGAAGTAAAACCCTTTATCTTGCAGATAATCACCCACCAGTACAGTCTTGCCCACTGCTGTCCCCAAAGCTCTTAGTCTCCTTCCATCCTGTCATTATTAGTCTTATGTTATTCAAGGAATAATTTAGATTGCATCTCCTAGCACAGCCTTCATCCCCCACATATTCAGTCGGTGTGCAAAAACCAACACAACTCCTCTCACCATGGCTAAGTAGGAAGTTAAGAATCCGTGCCTCTGGCCTTTCTTGTCTTTGAATCAGCTCATAGTTTATTGGTGGTTGCCATGGGCTCAAAGTTAAGGTTATGAGGTTTTCTTCAGATTATTATTGCTTTGTTAAATTTGAATAGCTGTCTTTATGGGAGACTCAGGGCAGCAGAGGAACCTGGGATGAAATGAAGCAACCCAGATTCTGGCCCAGGTCCTACTGCACAGCCAGTGTGGTTTTCTAGATCCTTCCAGTAAGGAAGGTAGGCCTCTTTGGTATATACCTGTGCGATGTCCTCCGGTCCCTGCCCATGGAGCTAGGAACAACTTAAGATCTGAGAAGAATTGAGCAAAGAATATAACTGGAAAGCAGTCAGCAGAGAGTTTGTCTTGGTAACACAGATGGTCTCATGGGACTGGCTGTACTGAATGGATGGATGCCAGAGGCAGGGGCTGCAGTGCTGCAGTCAGCCTGCGGTGGGTGCAGCTGAGAGCCACACCTCCTGTGCTCTGCAGTACTCCTGTAGCCACCAAGGACTGTTTGCCAACAGCTCCTGCCTCTTCCTGCTATAGCCCAGGTAACACATTTAAGTATAAAGAATGACATCAGCTCTTATTGCTTTAAAAACGGACAAAACTCCCTGGGAGTCACGCGGATGGAGACAGTCTCACAGCTTTATCCTTGTAGCCTCATAAATGTTCTGATTTTATAGACGTGGAGAAAGGCTTCTTCTATATTTCTATTGTTATTGCAAAGATTCCCAGACACAGTGGTACCCTGTCTTGTTTCTTGTTGCTATTTCTTTTCTATGTTTTTTTTTTTGTCTTTAAAAACTACTAAAAGCTACCTGATTCTTTTATGTTAGGGAAAAGCAGATCTTTGTCTAACATATCTATTATCTAGTATCATTTCTTTAAGAATGCAGTAAAATTGTCCTACTATCTGGATGGTTAAATATATTGCCCTCCTTTGCTCCCGAGCATTGTCTCCTTTGTATGTCCTTCTGCAGTTTAGCCTACTATGAAGGGAGGCGAGCGAGAGGAGAAACCCATCATTTGTGTCTGTGAAAACGTTGCCCGTGAGACTGATCTCACAATCAGTGGGATGGAGAGCAGTAAAATGCCTTCAACTTAGAGGTTAGCTTTTACGCTGATCTGGTTTTATATCCTTTAATTGTCCATCATAATATTATAAAAAGTTTCAAGTTCCCTTGGTGATACTGAGAAATTAAGAACAAAGTGAAAAAAGACTATTTTGGTATTCTTAACTAATTATACCCTCTGTAGAAACATTGTTTTTTTTTATATAGCAGTAGTTACTTAGTATATCTTTGTTGTCTGTTGTGGTTGTGTTTTACCTGCTTTGAGTAGAAAAATCAGTTATTTTTAACAAATCAACTGAGATAATGTACCATCTTTTCTGTCATGGAGTAAGGTACAAGTAGCTTTAAATTATTAAGTTGACTGTGTAGAAGGAGGGCTGCTTGGTGGTTCCTGGCTGCTTAGCCCTGAAATAATCACACAGAAACCATATTATTTGCAATACTGTTTGGCCAATAGCCTAAGTGTATTTCTCGCTAATTCATATCCTAAACTAACCCATCTATTAATCTGTGTATGGCCATGTGGCTGTGGCTTACTGGGTAAAGTTCCTATGTCTGTCTTTGGCAGGGCTACATGGCTTCTCTCCGACTCCGCCCTTCTTTCTCCCAGCATTCAGTTTAGTTTTCTGCCCTGCTATAGGTCCAAAGCAGTTTCTTTATTCATTAATGGTAATCACACCACACAGACGGGACTCCCACACCATGACTGCTTTGAATAAAGGAAAGCTAGTACAAATTTGGCAGTTACATGTTGGAGTCCACCCGCATTTTCTGTATATTACTCCCTCAACACATCAGCTACAAAAATCCATGTATTCATTCAAAAACCGTTATTTGAACTCCAGCTCTGTGCCAGGCACAGCTCTAGGCACTAACAATACAATAATAAAAAATTGTGTGCTTCTTTTCCTGATTAAAAAGGAAAGACAGGCAGTAAACACCAAAAATAAATATATAACAAATGAGCATTCTGTAGATAGACATGGGAGGTTACTATAAAGAAAAATGAAAATGAGAGAGCTAAGGGGTTTTTGTAGCCGTGGATAGATAAATATCAGATTCTGCATAGTGGGCCCCACATCCACTGTCCCGGCATTCCCATCTAGAATAAAAGGCCAGTAGTAGCAAAGTCTCCCAAAGGGCAAGGAAGATGGTACCTAATAAAGATTGAATAAGACAGCAGTATTGACTGTACATGTCTGCAGTAGATAGTTACATAGATAATACAGATGGATGCCGGGGAGACCTTTACACACCCTGGTCCATCATCACCATGATTTTAATTGCTTGGGGGTCAGAAAGATTTTATCTCTTAGTCTTTGGGAGTGAGGTCTTAAAAGTGTGTTCAAAGTCAGTAGTTGCTCAAGAACTTTGGAGTTACGGTGTCAGAACAGGGAAAGGATGCGGAAGAGTGGGGGCCTCCAACGAGGGAGGAAAGAACCAGGGTTTGTACCTCAGAGAGGGCGGCAGCCCTCTGGCCTTACCCTGGTGAAGCAGAGGAACTAGCTGTCCTGGAATAGTCACTCTACAGGGTTCTGTGTGTAATTGCGGTAGGGGAGGGTTCTCTTTGTGAAACAAGAGTGAAATAGGTCCATTTCTGAGTTCCCTTCAAACTCTAGCCATTTGGACTGTTCTCCTAGATAAGTGACCAGAGGCAGCTGCATCCCTGTGCAGGTCTGGGCGCTCGTGTGCAGTGTCCAGCTGCCAGTTCGGAGACTTACCTGAGAGCCTGGGCTCGGCTGTATCCTCGTGTGCAGTGTGTCCAGCTGCCGGTTCGGAGACTTACCTGAGAGCCTGGGCTCGGCTGTATCCTCGTGTGCAGTGTGTCCAGCTGCCGGTTCGGAGACTTACCTGAGAGCCTGGGCTCGGCTGTATTCTCGTGTGCAGTGTGTCCAGCTGCCGGTTCGGAGACTTACCTGAGAGCCTGGGCTCGGCTGTATTCTCGTGTGCAGTGTGTCCAGCTGCCGGTTCGGAGACTTACCTGAGACCCTGGGCTCGGCTGTATTTCAGATGTCGTTTATTTGGCTAAGAAAAGAGTTTAGCACCCTCCAGTCCCTAGAGTGAATGTGTGAGTAAGGATGGAAAGAAACAGTCCCCGGAAGGCAAAATTTTCTTTTAGTAGGTTCCGAAGCTGTCTGAGGAATTGTTTAAAAAGTGTTTCAGTATTTATCTAGGTTACAGATTTTTTTAATTGAAGAATAAAAGTCTGAAAGTGCTTGGGTTAAGTGTTTTGTGTATTGTTAATGTTTATGGCTTTGAAAATTAAAGTATCCACATTTCGGGCAGACAATAATTTTGCGACTTTTTTACTTTTTGCTAGCTCACAGCTTATGTGAAGCTCTTGCTGAATCTCATTTACTTAAGGCAACAACCAAAGGCTGGCCTAACTAAATAAAAACAAAGAACAGATGGAGGTGGACTAAATACCCCAAACCCGCACCCTGGATGGGCCAGGCCCCTCTTGCCTTGCTCTGTGGTAATCTCTTTCTAACGTGTTCCTCCCCACGTTTGCTTTGAAGACCAGCACAGATGTACCTGGTGACAGGCAGTTCACCAAAGTAGTTAAAATTCCTCCAGTTGTGGTGGCGTGTTAAACTGCAGTGTTATTATTATAACCGGCTAATTACGTAATGTCAACAATTGGATGAGGCGGAGGCTCCGTCTTCATCTAAAACCAGACTGGGAACATGAGCCTCAGGCTCTGGTCTGGGCACATTTTTGCTCTGTAGGTATTCAGTTTAACTTCCCCACCCCCACCCCACCCCGTGTGCCTTCCCTTTTTCTTTTCTATACTTTGTTCTTCATGGGAAATCTCTTTCCAGATTGTGACATAGTCTGCGGGAAGCTGAAAGGAGTCTATTACAGCTTGGGTTGCATCTTGCTGAACTGGCCGTCCGAGGGATGGCGTGACGTTTGTTGTTCATCGCTAACTATGGGTCTTGCTTGCTGTTCCCATGCTACGGAGATAGTGTAGTCTGTGTAGGCATTTCATGCATTTGTTTTTGCCTCTAAAAAGCCCATTTCAGAACAAAGATGGAAGGGACCTGTGTTCAGGAAGCCATCTTCCGTGATTACTGAGGCTTCTGGTATGACTTAGTGGGTGGAATATGTCTTAGGAAAAGAAAAATACGTAACTCTGACAAGATGCTTTTTGAAAACTCCATCCAGCTGTTTCGAGTAGAAGACTGTAAAATTTATTCCAAGTAAAATTTGTTTCCCTTGGAAGCACATGTAGTTCAAAGAATATGCTAAAGTAAACAGTCAGATGTAACTTGTTCAGAGTTGGTGCTCTGTTGTGTTTGTCAGGCTGTCGGGAGCCTCCTCTGCTGTCAAGCTGGGCCCCAGTCTGAAGTTATCCTCATGTAACCTGCGGATGGTGGGAAGGTCCTCGAAGTGGAAGGCTAGATTCCTTCCACATGCCCTTCTTCCTCAGATATACCGCGTGAGCTGGATGGCTGTTGGCTGATGGGGCTCTAAGTTTCCTCTTGCTTCTGGAATGAATTCCAGTGAGTGGAGTGGCCTCAGACCGCAATGATGAACTTACAGTTTATCAGACCTCTGACATGGTTCTTTCTGGGCCAAAAATCAAGGTGTAGGTGGGACTCCATGACTTTCTGGTGGCACTAGGGGAGGACTCCTTTCCTTGCGTGGCTTCTGATCCTATTCCAACATCTTCAAAGCCAGCAAAGCTGTGTGTGTTTGAATATGCTCCCTTCGTCACATCCTCAACCCAAAGCTAGGCTGGGACTGCTCTCTGGGACTGCTCTGATTTTAGGGCCTGCCTAATTTCATTCAGTGCTCCCAGATGATCAGGACAGTCTTTCCTTGCATAAAGGCTCCTTTGCATGCAGAGTGAGAGACTCACAGGTTCTGGGGACTGGAGTGTGGGTGCATTTGGGGCCATCTTTTTTTGTTTGTTTGGTTTTTTTTTTTTTTTTTAGACAGAGTTTCTCTGTAGCTTTGGAGTCTGTCTTGGAACTTGCTCTATAGACCAGGCTGGCCTCAAACTCACAGAGATCCTTCTGTCTCTGCTTCCTAGGTGCTAGGGTTAAAGGCGTGCGCCACCACCACCCAGCTTGCTATTTTTATTCTTCTCACCTATGTGTAGGGGCTGTTGTGGAATACATTTATTCCCAACCACTCCTGTGTTTAACAAGAGTATTAAGCTATTAATTTTCCATGCTAAAAGAATAATTTTCAAGAATACAGTCAATATTTTAAGAATTTTTTTGTTCTAATTGTATGTCTAAAGGAAAGAGGGATACAATGGAGGAAGTCTGAGACTTAAGAGAATAGCAAAGAAATACATTTCTGTAATACCTCGTGTGCTTGTGTGTGTGTGTGTGTGTGTGTGTATGTGTGTGTGCTCACACAATGTGAGTCTGATTCAACTGATTTCCCTACACGTTCAGGAGAGAAAGGAATAAAACATTTAAATTTCAGCACCTTACAACACAGCTGAAACTCTCTTTCTTTGGGGCCCTTCTTACCAACAGCACAGCCTGGATTCTAGAGCGCTTTTACCTAGGTCTGGTCCCTTGTCTCAGCTTCACTGCTAGCTATCCATGGGCAGTCAGTTTGCTTCCTTCTCCCAATGTGAGGAATATGATTGGATGCTTTAAGAAAGGGCCTAAACATAGTTCATCTGTCCTCCTTCCTCCGTCCCTCCCTCTGTTCATATATGTGTGCCCATGTGTGCCCCCATGTGTCTGAGTATGCACAGGCTCAGGTCCTCAGTGCCCCTACTCCATCCCTCCATGAGTGTGTGTATGTGTGTGTGTATGCACACACATGTGTGCCCATGTGTGCCCCCATGTGTTCGAGTATGCACAGACTCAGGTCCTGAATGCCACTCCGTCCTTTTGTGTGTGTGTGTGTCCATGTGTGTGCCCTCATGTGTCTTAGTATGCACAGGTTCAGGTCCTCAGTGCCCCTACTCCATCCCTCCATGAGTGTGTGTATGTGGTGTGTATGCACACACACATGTGTGCTCCCATGTGTCTGAGTATGCACAGGCTCAGGTCCTCAGTGCCCGTGCAGCAAACACTGCTGACTAAGCTGTCTCCCCAGCCCCCGCACATAGTGTCTGAGAAAAAACAAAAATATTCTCAAGGATCTTGCCTGTGAAAACTAAAGTTTTAGCACTTTTATCTTTATCCCCCAACCCTGTGTGTTTGTGTGTGTGTTCTCATTATATATACAAATATATAATACCGTCACTCCGATATATAATTAAGTATATTTGTTGATGACATACATCATATTTTGTCATTTAATCCCTAAATTCTATGAAAACACTATTTTATATATGTAATTAAGTTAAAAATACAGAGACATGAAAACGTTTGAGTAACTATGTAGCTTGATTAAAATTGAGTGGAGCAGACAGTTAACATAGTTCAAATGTGTCTAATTGCAGCACTGACGTAGAGAGTAACTTCTCTCTTAAGTGATGTGGGCCTAGGAAGTGGGTTGTAAATGTTCTTTCCCACCCATTTAGTGCACTTTTTTAGTGTACTTTACAGCATGTGCAAAGTATGTTAATCTTTCAGTGCTACAACCTGCCCAGCACTAGGGGTTGGTCTGACCAAGGTAACGGAATGAAGAAATGACGGAGACACCAACTCCTAGAACAGTGTGGGGTCTGGTGGGCTGTGTGGTCTCATGGGGGAGTCCAGCTGACTGGAAACTCAGTGTGTTTCCATTGTACATCTGAACTGAGGAGGCAGGTTTATTGCACACAGATGAACAAGGAGGTGCACTTAGCTGATCTCCTAGAGGGCATCTGTGGGGCGACTCTCTGGCTGTAGTCATCTGGGAGGAGGAACCTGTGGTTGATAATTTTTGGAATACCCTGTCGACTTCTGCCTTGATGCCAGTGTAAGGCCTTGCCACACGTGTGGATCTGAGGCATCGGCACCCTTGACATGGCAGTGCTCATGCTAACGATACATGTTCATTCCGGACTTCATCTGCTCCCCACACGGCAATGCTTAATTTTATACTGTCTTTGTTTCTGTTCCCACAATCTTGGCTGGCTGAGGGTGTTGTTAGGAAAAGATGAGTGCTGTCTAAAAGGATTTAAAATGGGAGGACACGGTGATGAGTAAAACCGTAATAGTGGATGTGTTCCTGTGTCCCAGGCAGTGGCGTGTGCGGCTGACATCAGGAGTATAATGCCCCGTGTTTGTTGTAGAATAACTGGATCGTATAAAGTGCTGTACTGAAGGATGGCTTGCATCCCTTCCAAAGTCACGGCCACCAGACCTTCAAAGAACTGTAAAAATCACCATTCAGCGTTCCTTGCTCCGGGTGTGAAGTTGTGGAGTGAGGAAGGAGAAATGAATTGCTAAAAAAACAATGCTGAGGGGAGGAAGGAACCCCAAAGTCCCTGCAGGCAGCACACGGGTGGGTGGTGCGCTGGGCTCCATGTTGACTGGCAGCTTACGATTAGAGAAATTCCTCAGCTCTGACACTGAAAATGAGCTTGGGCCCTGTGTAATAACTTCCTTCTGTTGTTTTTGGTTTAGCTCTGCAGCCAACATGTGATGAATAGTTTAAAGGTTGAGATATTCTTCATTTTCACAGTTCTAGAAGCTAGGAAGTCCGAGATCTGGGTGTGGGCAGGTATATTTGGTGGTAGTAAACAGGGCCTCAGGACAGAAAGCAAGAAGACCATGGGAAGAGGTCTGTCGGATTTTAAGTGAACAGAAAGTCATCATGAGACCGACAGACAAGAGACAGAATAAAGGACGCATGGGGCGGGGCCAAGAGGAGCAGCACAGAGCAGTGTTGCTGGCTTAGGCGGCCACAGTGGAGGTTATGAGAAGCGAACGGCTGCGGTGTCTCTAGAAGTCAGAGCCAGTAGGCTTACTGAGGGATTGAGTGTGGGCTCAGAAAGAGCAGAAATGGAGCCCCCCCAGTTGAGCTTAGTCTTTTGGCCAAAGTAGTGAGTGGGGGTGAGGTGGGGGAATCTGGTACGGGGCAGGTAGAAATCCGGAAGTCAGTTTTGGACATGCCAGCTTGAGGTAGGCTGAGTCGTGAAGAAGACTTTCGGAGCACAGGTGAGACGTGCTGGCAGGGACCAGATCTGGGAGGTATCGTGAGGCAGACCAGCAGTTTGGTGAAGCAGACATAGTTAGCTAACTCTGTGGGGAGTCATCCAGGAGCTCTTAAAAATGCACAGGCTTCTGACTAACCCTAGAGATGCTGGTTTAATTGGTGTGGGGCCTTAGAAGGAGGAGGAGGAAACCAGAAACTTCCTAGTTGATTAAGGTATATCGCCATGATTGAGAAAGGCTTACACACATGGCTTCAAGGAAGGAAATAGATGAGATCGTCATCTTAGGAGTGACTTTAGGTAGTGAAAGGACTCAGAGATGGAGCCCTGAGGCAACCCAGAAAGAAGAACCAGCAAAGGAGTTTGGGGAGAAGACTGGCCCTGGATTCCTCTGCTGCTCAGACTGTGGTTCCTGGGACAGGATTCCCTTGACTTGCTCCTAGAAATGCAGAAGTCACAAGCCCCAGCCTGCACAGTTAAGAAGCATCTAATTAAGCAGGTTCCAGGGCTGGGCTGCTTCTCTTCAGGTATGAATCTAGTTCATTCTCTCCCTGCTCTACACACACACACACACACACACACACACACACACACACACACACACACACGCTAACCATCTGACTAGGTATCCTCTTAAAAATAGTGAGGGTCATATTTTGGTCCCTTCCCTTGCATAGGAAGGAGTTATTTTTGAAGGTGGCATGTCAAGTGATTTCCATGTGTTCACAAGTTCAGTGAACTAACCCCTTTGGAATTGAGGGAAGGTGTTCAGGCTTTCATTATTTTCCCCAAAGCTGACATGCTTAACCCCCAGGCTCCAAGATCTGCAGTGCCAGTGGATCACACTGTCGACAGAAGCCCTCCAAGTGCAGTCGTACCAATTAATTGAGTCACATGGCCCGCAGAAACAGCACACGATCATAGAGACAACCTGGGTCCTGTTTTCCTTTCCTTTCTTCCTATTTTGTTGTTGTTGTATTGTGTTTATTTACTGCTAAATTCACCCATATCCATAAAGGAATCTAGCACCATAAAGTTGAAAGTCCAGTTATTATCGAGAGGGAGCCTGACTAATGGGGATAGTGGGTGTTGCCCTGTGGCATTGATGCTGCGTGGAAGTTGTCAATTATTTAGTGCAGCTGAATATGCCAGGCAGGATTAGTTAGGAGCAGTTTGGAGCAGGACTAAGGGGGATATGTACAGCCAGGAGCCAGGTTTTTATTTCGTTTAAGCTTACCCACTGTATCACTGACGAGGTAAAATGCAGTAAGCCTCGATCACTTTTCAAGTGGTTTGTGTCTCAAGTGAGGTAGTCTTTATATGCAGTTACTCAAAAAAAAAATAATCTATTGAAATGTATAGGCAGGACACTAGAACTTCACACACTGTATTCCCCATAGTGCAGGCTAGTGTTAAAGCAGTATTGGTCATGATAGCTCATCCATGGTCCTTTTCTGTCACGCCGTACCCTGCCCTCCAGAGGCAAATGGGTGTGCGTGTTTTCAGTCCTTTAGTTCTACTTGTTATTACTGTATCCTCTGAAAATAGACCCCTGGTCTTGGGGAGATGGTTAAGTCAGAACCTAGGTCAAAAGCCAAGTGTGATGGCACACACCAGCACTCAAGAGCAGAGGCAGAAGGATTCCTGGGGTTTGCTGGCCAGCTAGTCTAGCTAACCGGGTTCAGAGAGAGAGAGTCTTTCTTCAGAAACTAAACTGGAGAATGACTGCCCTGGGTGTTCCCCCTGGCCGTGTGCTGTGTCTTCCGCTATTGCTGCTGCTCCTGTGATGTATGGCTGTCACGTGAGGTTTATATTAGCGCTTAATAAAAGTAGCCTCAAATGTGCATTTTGTGTGCTTTGCTACATAAAAAGAGATTCATACATAAGAGCCCAGGCCAGTGGTGCATGCCTGCAACCCCAGTGCTCAGGAGACCGAGGCAGGAGGATCACCTGTCTGCACTTCATAGTGAGTTTGAAGCTAACCTGGACTACACAGCAAGACACTGCCTCAAAAACAAAAGAAAGAAAAAGAGAGAAGGGAGGAAGAATATGAGAGAAGAGGGATGAAGGAAAAGAGAGAAGGCAGGTGGGAAGGGTTCCGAGTTTCAACTCCTCACTCTGCACCTCATAAATACCTCCAAAGGAAGAAGGAAGGGAGAGAGGGAGAGAAGAGGGGCAAGTCAGAGTGGGGAGGAAGGAAACCATTTACATAAATCATTCATTTTGGTTGGAAACATCTCTAATTCATAGCTCCTTGTTTAATTATTTAGAATACAGTGAGAGCTGGAGAACCACTCAGCTACTAAGCCTTTGTCCCCCTTTGTTGCTCTGTTTCTTTATTCTTCATTTGAGGTGACGGTCACTCTAAAGCAGGACCACTTTGTTCAGAGGGACGCTCTGGTGAAACGTGCTGGTAAAGTTGGTCTTTGGACGTGGACTCTGATTTTTCGTTTCAGAGGAAGCAGAGGATAATGGCAGTTAGTGTCTTCAAGTATTTTATTGCTACAGAATACTTTTTGAGTATTCCAGAATATTCGAGAATATTCCCAAGTATTTTTCGAGCATCATTTCCCACAGCTGCAGGAGGAACTCAGCTGGGAGACTGTTGGGCTACCATTTTGGTTACTTCCTTGAAAATCGATTTATAAAGCTTATGATATATAGGATTTGGAAGTTGGCTTTTTTTTTTGCATGAAGAAATTTAATTGCATTTTAAAAACCTTGGTTCTGTATTGGGGCTTTCTTGGGATTGATTTTATTGTCCTTGTAATGAATTTATTTGAAACTAAGACGTTGTTATTCTAAAGTAATTATTCAGCCTTTGCTCTGCAGCTCCACATTTAATTGACTGCCAGAACATCCCTTTGAAGAGTAGCAATGGTGATATATGCATGCCCCGTGTGGCTGTTTCGCGGCTTAAGTAACTAGATAAAAGGCAGTATGGCTGGCTGGATGATGACAGCGCTCCCAGATTTTCCCAATGACACTGTAGTGGGTTACATAGGTTGGAAGGATCCAGACTGTCTAGATTTCATGTTTCTGTAAGTTTAGTGTCTGTTTTCTTTCTCAGCATGTCCTTGCTGACCTATACAGCCTCCTGTACCTTATTCCTGTGCTTAGGTACTTTCTGCTGCTGTGAAGAACAGCACGGCCCAAAAGACCATCCTCAGGGGAAGCCAAGGCAGGGCTGAAGCAGAGGCCATGGAGGAGCGCTGTTTACTGACTTGCTCAGATGACATTTTTATACAACCCTGGACTGTCTGGCTGCCCAGGGATGGAACTGTCCCCAGTGGGCTGGGTCCTCCCACATCAATCATTAATCAAGAAAGTGCCCTGCAGACTTATGGGCTATTCTGATGAGGGCATTTTCTCAACTGAGGTTCCTCTTCCCAGATGACTCTAGGTTGTGTCAAGTACGAAAGAAACAAATAAAATCTAACCATTACACCTATTCTTGAGCCTTCCCTTCAAAGAGAACTAGACAAAAATCAATAACTTGTTTATAAATAGTCTGATTGCTAAAGAGCACACAGTATTCCTAGAAACCCCTGCCTGTACGCAGAGCCAAGCTTGTGAGACGCTCCCATTTTCAAAGTCTCTAGCGAAGGAGCTATCATAATCCATTGCAATATTTAACAGCTCTCCCTGTCAGGAGATTCTTCTATCCATCTTAAATAATGCATGCGTTGGTCTAAGCTGTGTTTTTTCTTCACTGAATATGAGCTGGTCTTGCTCTCTTTGTGTGGGACCTTCAGAGTGTTGAAGGCTGAATTATGATCCTGCTCTGTTGGCGCACTTCAGTTCTGCGGCTTGTCCACCATACTATAGAAAGTACGGCCATACTTGCATCATCTTCCTCGGTTCTGCGGCTTGTCCATCATACTATAGAAAGTACGGCCATACTTGCATCATCTTCCTCGGTTCTGCGGCTTGTCCACCATACTGTATGCAAGTGCAGCCATACTTTCATCATCTTCTCTCCGTCCCCAGTGGCCGTGCATGTCACAGTTCTCTCTTCCTTTGTCCATGAGATTTAGAGTGCATTTTGGATGCAGGATGGAGAGAGGTTGCCTGGTGCTCAGTGCTCAGTCAGGTTGTGGTCGACTTTCTACATTTCCTTTACCCCTGCCTGCAAGGAGATAACTTTGCTTTCGGAACAGTGTCTGTCCTCTCAGGTTTGTCCAAATGCAGCCCATACGCCACATGCGGTCCAGGAGCGATATGACAATGGCCCGACACAAAGTTCTAAGCTTACTTAGAACATTATGAGGTGTGTGTGTGTGTGTGTGTGTGTGTGTGTGTGTGTGAACTTGATCATGCAGTTCTCAAACATGTTGCAGTGCCAAAAGGTTGGTCATATTCACCTCATCCTTTAGATTTCTTGCTTTCCTAGCTTTGCCATTCTGTTGATGGGCAGTGTAGCTTATTTCCCCTGAAGTTTTGCATGTCTTCCACTTTGTTAATACATGGCTGGTGTAGTAGGTCATTCTAGAGTTTTATTTTTTTTTTATCTAAGTGCTACTTCTGAGTTTTATCTATAATTTTTTTTAATTGGGGTAAATTTTACATGTGAAGCTTGTTCACAAGTGAACAATCTATTTCATTTTGATACGTGTTTACCTGGGTAACGCATGTCCCTGCCTCGATGCAGAACGTCATCTTGAAAATCTTTCCCATGCCTCTTGTTGCTGCACACTTGCTATTGCACCCGGACCTGCTGTTCTAGTCACAGTTGGTAGTCTTGCTTATTCCCGAATGCTGTATCAGCATGATCTATCTCATGGTCCTGATGCGGGGTTCTCCCACTGATGTGCAGTGTGTTTGTGAGGCCGCTGGTGGTGGTACTGGAGATTGAATTCAGGGCTGCAGCTCATCAGTTGTGCCCGCAGCCCCATTGATACAGCTGGGTACTTAGTGTCCATTGTCTGTTCTCATCCTGGTGGACGTTGGGGTTATTTTTGGTATTTAGTATTCATAAACAGGGCCCCAATGAGCATTTTTGCACAAGTCTTTGTGTGACCATAGTGTTTCTATTTCTTGTTAGTTAATACAGAAGAGTGGATTGCTAGGGCACAGAGCGAATTGTGTCTTTATAAGAATTTGTCGGTTTCTGACTCCTTGTTGTTTGGCAGTTCCACTTCCTTCTTATTTTTTGACATTTTCTGTTGTCAGTCTTTAAACTCTCTCTTTTTATTGTTGTTGACATTGAAGGCCTAGCGAGTGAGCCCAGAGCCTCCTATGCTGGGCAAGTGCTCTATCATTGAGCTGTAACCAATCATCCTTAAATTTCCTTTAGTCTAGTAAATGCGAAATCATATCTCATTCCAGTGATATTTTGGATTCCATTACTATCCAAGGGGTTGAGTCCTGATCATGGCCATGTAGTACAGCTCCCTTTTCTGTATTTGGGTCTTCAATTTAGAAAAAAAAATGATTTACTTTCATCATTTTAATTATACATGTGTATATGTGTATCTGCATGTAGCATGTATGTGTTCCTGTGTATCCACATGTAGTTATGTAGCTGTTCATGTGTATCCGCATGTAGCATGTATGTGCTCCTGTGTATCCACATGTAGGTGTGTGCTCCTGTGTATCCACATGTGGATATGTGCTCCTGAGTGCAGAGTTACAAAGGAGTTGGAGTTACAGATGGTTGTAAGCTGCCTCTTGTGGGTGCTGGGACCCACAATCCGGTCCTCTGCAACAGTGGTGTGAGCTCGCAACGGCTGAGGCATCTCTCCAATGCCCCCTTTGCCCCTTTTCTAAAGCAAGTGGCTTACTTCTGGTTGATATGTAGGAGTTTTTGTGTTTCTGGACTGAGCCTTTTGTTAGATTTTAACATTGAAAATGTTTCCCAATCAGTCACTTACATTTTTATTTTCTTGATTGTCTTTGGAGGAACAGAACTATCTAGTTATAAGAAGGTCTAGTTTATGAATGTTTATGGTTAGTTTTATTTTGTCTTTCGTCTGGTCCATTACTAAATCACAACGCGTTTCCCCCTAGAGAGTTTCTACTTTTACATTTGATTATGGAAGTCATCTGAAATTAGGGTTTTTTTTTTATATGGTATGAGATATCATCTCAATAGTCCGAGCATTTTTTTGAAAAGCTTATCTTTTCTGTAGTCAAATTGCCTTGGCACTTTTGTCTACTGACGGCATATGCTTGGATCTATTGCAATGTTGTTTCAATTGTGAAACTATTTTCCGCATTCATTGTTTAGGTGAGGTGGGCAGACTTTCTCCGGTCCTGAAATGAAACATGGTAACGCATAGGCGCATAGGCCTAAATACGAGATTAAGTCATCAGATTCCGTTTAGAGTCTTTTAGGACCTCTACAACAGCTCCGCCTACGCGCACGCATTCTCCTTGTGCTTTCTGGTTCCTGGTGTGTGGCCACTCCTGCCTGTCTAACCCTCAGCCCCAGCCCAGGTCAGATGCTTACTGCGGGACA
>JAQHUG010000286.1:1860211-1910693 GCA_028555095.1 Dicrostonyx torquatus
AATTCCCAGCACCCAGACGGCAGCTTACAACTGTCTATAGTTCAGTACCAGGGGATCTGACACTCTTACACAGACATGCATGCAGGCAAAACACAAATATATGTAAAATAAATCATTTTTAAACATTAAAAAAAAACCTTCAGATTGTTTCTCTCCGTCTATTATCTCCAGCAGCTAGTAAATTACTCAGCATATAGTGTTCTCAAGTTTGTTTTGCATGTGATGAGTGCACTTTTAACTTAATGGAGGGTAGATGTGGAAAAGACCTAAGAGGGACTCACTACTGTTTTCACGACAAACTAGCAAGATATTCATATCAGAGCACAGCGAATGGAAGTCAGCAGTGTTAACACGTATTAGTTACAACTGCTGCTTGGCTAGGCGAAACCCTGACAAGTATTTTGATAATACCTCACAATATTTTAAAAGAGGTGGTCAGGCGAGATGTCTCAGCAGGTAGAGGTGTTTGCCACCAAGCTTGATGGCTTGAGTTTGGTCACAAGACCCACAAGGTTGAAGGATAGAACCACCTCCTGTAAGTTGTTCTCAGACCTCCCCAAATGTACTCGCATACATGTATAGCCACCCACACATACAGACAAATATATAACTGTCTTTAGAAGAACAGGTGTGGCTAATGATTTGGGCCCAGAATCATTTAAATGTGGTATCGGACAGATGTAGCTGTTTCCTTTATTAATTGTTTTTGGCTCCCGTGAGAAATCTTTGGTTTACCCCATTTCTTACTCAGCACAACAGGCCACAGAGTTGATCTTCCACACTCTGTCGTGCTGACTGGGACCTTGTTCGGGTGGTGTAGGGATGGAGGTAATGGGCACAGAGGAACCCTCTACTCCTTTGCCCCTGCCTTGGTGGGGCATTTGCTTTTCATGTGACTCCTGTGCTGGAGTGAGAAGAGAAGTTACTCTAGCCTGCTTAGCCATGTAGGAAAGATGACCGTCCCCATGGGGCTCACTGCAGTTCACCGAGGTCTCAGAGCTGTGCCCCCATCTGAATAACCAGCATCACAATTGCTTCATTGGGGCATTTGGTTCTCTCGCGTCCCCACCCTGAAGAGGGGGATACCTAGATCAAAGCAGGATTTATAAATTGTGGATCTCCTGACCCAGTGCCATTATAATGCTCCAAGTGGACCTCCCTTTAACACGTTCCTTTACCCTTCAACACATCCTAGTGACATCTCTATCGCCCTCCTCTTCCTGACGTTCACCTACGTGTTGGTAAGGTGTGACTGCCTGTCCTGGAAACTTTATCCCATGCACACTCTTTCAAAGGCTTGTGTTTGGAAAGGGTTGGCCCTACTAGTTATGTCAGACAGGCCATCTGACTGCACGTCCCCATGGAACCACAGAAACAAATTGCTGGTCGATCCACAGTCATCTGGAGAAGCTCTGAGCTACCAAGCCGCAGTTAACCCTGCCTTGTGGCTGTAGGAAGCAGGCTCTGTTTCCTCTTTAAATATCAACCCAAAGGCTTTCCTCTTCCCTAGCAGGGGAGTCTCATCAATAGGGTGAGAAGACATGGTTTGGATAATTGAGATGGATAGAAAGAAAACAAAATATTAGATGATGTTAACTTGCATAAAGCAGTTCCCACAGGGCTGAGTGTAATGTTGGGAGAACCTCCATTGGCCCCACAGTGCCTTTCAGAAGTATGCAGTTTGTTTTCAATTTCCTATATTTCTTCTCAGTATTTTTGTGCTCTTTAAGCTGCTTATCACAGGAGTCTCTAATATATGCAGCCTTTTATCATGAAGGCCCTTCCGGAAATGTTTCACCTCAGGGAAAACAAACAGCCTAATGTTCTCTCCTTTCCTGCCGATGTTATCAGTCCAGCTCACCCTACTCTGTCCCCTGGTACGTCACTTTACCCTGGGACTTCAGATAGACCAAGCGAGGGTGCCAGCTGGGCTGGAATTTCCGCTCTAACCTTGCTGAATTTTGAGCACATGTGATAACTGACAAAATGTCTGAGAAGGAAAAAAAAAAGACAGCAACAAAAATCTGGCAAGAATTTCAACCAACTTTTGTGAGATTTCCCCCGAAATATGTAGAGAGAAACAAGGGGAGTTAGCTTGTTTGGAGGTCCTCACCACAGTATTGCGTGGTTTTAGTCTTTATTTCTTTGTTTGCTTGTACTGAACCCGTCCGTTGTTCTTCCTGTGTTCAGCCCTGAGCCAGGCGTTACTGGGGATCACGGTCAGATGAATACTTGTATATATACCCTTTTCATTGCTCCTCTCTCCGTTTCATCAATGAGCTGAACTCTTGTATTACTGGCAAATGCCAAAATTAAATATCTCCCAAATTCTTAGCAACGTGACTTTATATTTTTGGCCTTATGTTGGAATTACTTATTTTTAAGTCAATAACTATCTGTGGCATAGGTAACGCAAGGTCCCGTTATGAAGACCTGTCGCATGGAAGAGACGCTAACTTGCGTATGCAAGTGTTAACATGGCGGCTTTGAGTTACAGATGAAAATACTTAGAGAAAAGCATTGCTCACTGAACCCCTGAGAGCTGTCTGATTTTGTGCTGTTCTGCTGGTTGCTTTTGCAGTTTAACTCGGCTGCCAAGCAGCTGATAGAGTGGGACAAGCCTCCAGCGCCCGGAGTAGACACGGCAGAATGCCCGTCAGCGACTGCACAGAGCAGCAGTGGCCCCAAGCACTCTGACACCAAGAAGAACACCAGGAAGCGACACTCCTTCACCTCCCTCACCATGGCCAACAAGTCCTCCCAGGCATCCCAGAACCGCCACTCCATGGAGATCAGTCCTCCTGTGCTCATCAGTTCCAGCAACCCCACCGCAGCGGCCCGCATCAGCGAACTGTCTGGGCTCTCCTGTAGCGCCCCGTCTCAGGTACAGGGGCAGCTTCCGCTACAGAAGCCCTGGCTCGCCAGGGGGAAATTTCAGAAGAGGGTCGCTTTCCTTGCTGCCTTCTTCACGTTTGTCTTAGCTACTTTCACACTGCTGTGATAAAGCGACTTGAGGGAGAAGGGGATTATTTTGGCTTCCACTTGCAGAGAGATGCGGTCAGTCTGCTATGGTGGGAGACATGACAGCAGACAGGGAAGGCGGGGTGCTCAGAGCACTCACATTGTGTCCATGCTTAAGAAACTTAGCGTAGACAGGAGTTCGAGTCTGGCTACCAAGCCTCCAGACCCAGGGCCAGTGACTCATCCTCTCTAGATCCGGTCTCCTAAATGTGATGACTTCCCAAGCAGCACCTTCAACTGATGACCAAGCATTTAAACACAGGGTGACATTTCACCGTCAAAACACAACAGTGTTCTAAGTAGCAAGATGGAGAAGGAAAGATAGCTTGAGTGTAACACCCCAAAACTAAGGACTCAGACAGTATTGGAGCCTACAAAGTGTGTAAAACGATGCTGTCGATTTCAGGCACCCGCTGGGTTTTACAAAACTTCCCAGTGCTATCCCAGGAGGTCTTGTCCTTGAGAAGACCTTTGTCCACGCTCACAGTTCTCAGTACAGCGAGCGCCCATCTGCAGCTTCTCACAGAGCGGTACTTGAGTTCCCACCACACCGTAGAACAGGAAGAGAACTAGAGAATGCAGCAGTCAACGCAGAAACTGACCTTGCCCTTCCTCCATCAAGGCTCGGGACTGTACTAAAGAACATGGCCACGTGCTATTGTGTGTTAAAAATGGAGGTGTCGGTTGCAAACATTCACTCATGCGTTGGCAATTGATTGCTGAATGTTTTATTATTAGACTCCTGGGCCCAGTGTATAAGGAGATATTTAGGGTTCCTTATGGAGGGCTTACTCTGGCCTAGTGTGACTCTGTGTCATTGTCCACCCAGAGAACAGTCACCTTCCTCCCAACCTGGAGGTCAGAGAGCCCTACACAACAGGGAGAATGAGCTTACGTAGCATTAATTTCATGAAGATTTTATTCCACAGTGTAACTTTAGGTTGTTTTTCTTTAAAATATAAAAATTAAATTCCTATTAAAGAAAAAACGAAGTAAAAAATATATATAATCCCGACCCTGAGGAAGTTCATGTAGTTTAATAAGTCTCTATATGGCATTGCAGACTAAAAGTTGGGCTTTCCTGGTTAATTTTTGATTTGACATCTCTGGATTGACACATCATGTCAGGAATTAAATGTATCACTCCAAGGTTATAGAACTTTTGAATTTAGTGAAGAAAAATAGAACATACACAGATACATTAGCATGAGTGCAGGGAGCGGGAGGGCCTTCATTTTGCTCACTCACTGCATATGGCTGACATCAGCAAGTACTCAAATGCTTGTCCAGTGGATGACTTGCTTGGAAACTAGATGGAGAGAGAAGCGCTTTACCGTTCACATAATCAATGGTCAAATGAAATGGCGGGGGAGGGGCTGGAGAGTTGGCTCAGTAGTTAAGAGCGCTTGTTATTCTTGTGAAGGACACAGGTTTGATTCCCAGCATCCACATGAGGGTCCTCACTTGCTCAGGTACCAGGCATGCATGTGGTACACAGACATCCGTGAATACAGAGCACATATATAAATAAAATAAATTTAAAACCCCATAAGAATGAAAGAAAAGACAGGGTTTTAGAGCAGAGCCTGAGGCTGGCTTGTAGAGCAGAGTACCAGCGCCAAGTGAACTGCAGAGTCAGAACGGGTTTTTGAGTAAGGGTCTGAAGAAGAAGACTGGTAAAGATCCTCTAGCAGAAAATAAACCATTTTAAGTGAGTTTGCTCTGTGTGTGTGGCACTAACGCCACTTACACAAGGAGATTTCCTTGATGTAGAGTCAAGCTGTTGTGGGCACGCTGACAGCCCTGAATGAGAAGGAAGAGCTTTAAGAGTGTGGACTGGGATGCTTTTGTAGTGGAGAAGGCTGAAGGAGAAAGGGAGGTGAGTGAAGCGTGGTGTCCTGTAGAGACTCAGCGGTCAGGTGGCGGCATGTCCGACACTGCCACACTGCACGCTGGGGATAAAGCCTGCAAAAGTAGAGCTATTTTTGCTTGAATTTGAGTAGTTTAGGGAACAAGGCTCTTTCTGTTTTCTTGAAACAGTTCCCCCTTCAACCAATTCCCCCCCCTTTCTGGAACCAGTTGGTTGTTTTCAGTGGTGGGTGTTGCCTCGGGGAGAAGTTATTTCAGGCAGAAGATGGGAGGTGTATGAAGAGCTGCCTGGCTCTCCCGCTGAGGTTTACAGAAAACACCACTTATCTAGGGCACCGGTCCACAAGGAACCTTGAGAGAGAGTGTATGTGAGTGTGTGAGTGTGTGTGAGTGTGTAGGTGAGTGTGTGTGAGTGTAGGTGAGTGTGTGTGTGTGTGTAGGTGAGTGAGTGTGTGTGTGTGAGAGAGAGAGAGAGAGAGAGTGTGTGTGTGAGTGTAGGTGAGTGTGTGTGTGTGTATGTGAGAGAGAGAGTGTGTGTGTGAGTGTAGGTGAGTGTGTGTGTGAGTATGTGTGTGAGTGTAGGTGAGTGTGTGTGTGTGTGCTGCCTGCACCACAGCCACATACACTGTCCTCATCAGCATGGAGAGGAGTGCATGCAGGAAAATGGCCATGGGTGGCTCTTCAAACTGGCCTGTCCCAAGAGATGCTGTCTCGGAATCTGTCTTTGCCACTAGCACGATTTCATTTTCCTTCCTGACACTCACCTTTAGCTTCAGTTTTCTTTCATTCTATTTTTTTCTTCTTAGTGGATTAGTTAGGGTTTGATTTTGTTACAGATATTAAAAACCAAGTCTGTATTCGCTCGCATCTGAATGAGAGTTCAATGATATAGAGGTGTCGGCAGTTGAGGGCTGGTATAATGGTGCTTAGATAATGGGCTGACTTGGACCTCACTTCTCCATCGTATGAAAAGTCCATGTCTTCATGCTGTAGGTGATAAAGATCTCACTGTCGTATCCAGAGTCTCCATCAGCAGGATGGCCAAGCGGCAGAGGGGCAAATGGCTTGCTTGCCATTGTATTTAGTGTCTGTCGAGTGAGGACTGAATTTGAAAGTGTATAAACTAGAAACCAACCTCCAAGCCGTGTCATGCAGGTAGATCCCTGACACATGTGTTCATGAGTATTTGTGTATGACATCCATGAAACACGTGAAGACATTTGGTCTGTTCCTGACCATAGCCATGATGACTTCTGCATGTGTCATCCGGAGGCAGGATTCACAATGGCAAGTGTATCTGAGGCATTTTTATATTGCCCTGGTCCCCAGGAAAAGCAAGAAGGCCCATCCGATTGCCCCGGTTTCTCTCTCCAGCTCTTCTTGTTTCCTAGCCCTTTCTTGTACAAGGGACTGACTGATGGTTGTGATTCTGTGGGGAGACAGGTGCTGGACATGCTGGAGGACAAGACATCCCATCCATTGGCACAGCTACTCTCCTCGCGTCTGCAGCATCAAGTAGTACCCCCAATATCCTGTATCTGCCCTGCAACCGGAGTGAGACTGATCAAGTAGTGGGCAGCAGTGAAATGACCAAAATAACTCAATCTCTTTCTAGTAGATTAATCTCAGGTCGTGTCATGGATGACACCTTTGAAAACAGTTTGCCTTGGCGTTATTTCTGTAAGTGAATTCTCAGCTGTAAGCACGTCTCAGCAGCTGTGTCTTGATTGCCTGTCCGCACTGAAGGACAGAGGTCTGAAAGCATGATCTTGAAAATACCTTAGAATTTTCCATAGATTTGGCGGCTCAGTGGAGGGATGAGTGTTGAGCCACAGCTTACCTTAGCAGGGCCTTCACGCCCCAGGCTGACCGTCCCCAGAACAGTTGGATTCGTGGTAGCATATAACATGAGGTAGCATGTTGTGTGAAATAGCACACTGCAGTCACTGGCATATCAAATACGTATTAGATCATTAAACATTTTGGGACTGAATACAAGGGAAAGGATTCTGCCTTCCCCAAATAGCATTCTATACAGATTTCTTTTTTATGTGACTTCTACTTGTAGAATCTGTCGCATTAAATATGGCGAACTTGGGTTGGGGAGATGGGCTCGGTAAAGCGCTTGCCATACAAGCCAACTTGTTTGGCATAGGTAACTGAGTGAACAAGAGACCCTGTCTCAAATAAAGTAGATGGTGAGTTTAGCATCAGAGATTGTCCTGTGACCTCCACATGGCACTATGGTGCATGTCCACACACACATTAGGGAGGTGGCGGGGGGGGGGGCAGAGGCAGGGAGAGACAGACAGATACAGAGAGAGACGGGTTTTTAAAAAATATGCTGTCTTTCTAATAAGTTGTTTTCCTTGGCAGGTTCATATTAGCACCACTGGGTTAATTGTGACCCCACCCCCAAGCAGCCCTGTGACAACTGGCCCTTCGTTCACGTTCCCATCAGATGTCTCCTACCAAGCTGCCCTTGGAGTAAGTACCATTTCCATGTCTTTATTTTTCTTTGAGGCGTTTAAGTCTTGATGATCTGGCACATTCCGACCAACTCCCACAGTGCACATGGATGCCTGCCAGGTGGGATTGCGTCTGCCCTTCATCTGCTGTCCCTGCAAATCACACAAAAAAAGTTAGACGATTTCTTGCCAGTCACCTGCAAAGTTTCTAACAGTGGCAGTCGCTGGCCTGGAGCTATGAGGACTCTGAAAAATACATTCGATTTTGTTGAAGTTCAGTTTGATTTCCCAAAGGCTTGACTCTTATTTCTGTGGGGTTTCTAGCTTCTGCTTATTCTCTTTGAAGATACATTTTATAGAAATGCTGAAGACGTGGATCTTCCCAGGCTAAGTGGCTTGGTTTCATTCACATGCTAAAATGATGCCAAATGTCAGCTTTTAGCGGTCATCTCTAGTTTCTTTTCCTCTGTAGCTCATAGAGATTCTTTGAAGGTCCCTGCTGCCCTGGGAGGGTCCTGTGGAGTATGTTGATGTTTCTTCTAAACACTCTCCCACAGATAGACTCTAGTCATCAATTTAGAGTGGGAATGGGGTGTGTTGTCTCAGAAAATCCTAGTAGGTAAGGAAGATGGATATAAAGAAGAACACTGTGGAGGAAAACAAGCAAATACATCCTTGGGGAATAGAGAAAAACAGCCCCATTGGTTCAAAGAAGCACGGTTCAGTGAGCAACAAGGAACTGGAGAACACGAGAGGTCTCTCACTAGGGCTACTGTCCTGGTTATGCGTTCAGACCACTGGTTCCAGCACCAAGTGGAATGAGGATAGACATCATCACTCATCAGACGGCCTGGTGCCTGGATCCTGGCATCACCCTCCCTGGCCCCGCACCTGCAGTATCTGATGAGCCTCCCGGAGAAACTGTGTAGCCCACTGAAGGGTTTTAGGCTCGGAATGGGACAGGCTCAGCTTCAAGTTCAGCTCAGCCTTTCATTTATCGGGTGACGCTGGAGAAGTTAGTCAGCATCTTCCAGCCTTGGCGTCCGTGCGTGTGAGTTTCTGTCAACTTGGCACAAACCTAGACACACGTAGGAAGAGGAAACTTTAATTAAGGGACCGCCCCCACAAAATTGGCCTAGGGGCATGCCTGTGGGGCATCTTCTTGATCACTGGTAGATGCAGAAGGGCCCAGCCTACTGTGGGACATACGTACAAGCTCCGGGCAGTGGGTCTGGCCTGTAGAAGATACCTGAGCAAGCCACAGAAGCCAGCCAGTCAGCGGCTCCGCCCGCCCACAGTCTCTGCTTTAGTTCCTGCCTCCAGGTTCCTACTCTGAGCTCCTCGGAGCCCTGCCTTCCTCGGTGGTGGAGGGGGAGAATGGAGGGAGGATGGCCACTGCTGCTCTTCTTGGTGCTCTCTGACAAAGTGGGGCTGGGACTGTGACGTTGTTGCCCTAAGGATGCCATGGAGAGCCAGGTGCACTTGGGTGCAGTTTTCCCTCCTCTCTGTACCAGCAGCCACAGTGAGGCTTCCAAGCAGCCGCTCTGTTTTTAGGCTGTGGATTTTGTGTGTGCTGTAAACATGGTTTCTTCCCCTAGTTTCTGTAAAAGCTGGCTTTGTAGCCAGGACCTCACGACACTCTGGTCACCGTGGTGACTCCACCAGGCTTTCACTGTCTTCCTGTTCCAGCTGCGTCATTCTCCTTAATATTAATGTTGGCTAGATAAGTTTCCTAGCTAATGAAAAGCCGAATTTTAGAACAGGTCCTAAATAACTGCAGCTTTTCCCTGACTTCTCTCAGACTCTTAAAGATGCTCACAGAGTAAACCATGGTCTTCAGTTTACGGGCACACTGTCAGGTTCTACTCACAGGTTAAAGCTGTTGGATTTTTTTTTCTTTTTTAAAGCAATTTTTTTTGAGCAATTACAGCTTCCTTGCTATGATAGCAGCTTAGTGACGAGACATGGCCTTGATTCATCTGGGGAGAAGATGAATTTCAGTGAACATTCATTAAATGTGGTTTCCATAAGATTCCTTTAGCCACGGATGTTTCACTGAAGCCAGATTTCATAACCCATTCTGCCCTCCAATCTCCAGGGGAGTCACTTCTTTTTTTTTTTTCCCACCAATGAAACAAATCCAGCACTGCGTAGTTCCACTCTCGAGGACTCCGTGCAAGGAAGCGGTCCAACTCCATGTCTTGAGGGGGAAAGGGATGACTGACTTTTCTGAGCTTAGAAAAATTAATTAGTGTAAAAGATACATGGCTGGCCAAGTTTTAGCCCTTGTGAACTGAAAATTTTATAATACGGTAAATGGCCAGTTCTTTGCTGGGGGTTGACTCTAGGGCAAATCAATGGAACAGGCCACAGGAGAGCATATAAAAATTAATTCATGTTCAGTCATTTTTATCCTAGGATTTTTATAAGAAAGACTGCATATTAAGCAAGAGAGAGATTTATTAAACACTGTCTACTGTGCCAGCTCCATTTAATGAAAAACTAATTATAAACAGGCTTGCCTATCATCCCCAGAGATGGGCAGATCTCAAAGTCTCTGGTAGGTTGGTGGAAATGCTGTGGACTTAATGTTGGGTTTGGAGGGGAAACTCTATAGCACCTGCCCTCGTGCTCTTGGTAGCTCCAGTTAATTGTGGCAAGGATTCTGTTTAAACCTGCAGCATTTCAGGAGACTTTGCTATCATAGCAATAGTAGGTAGCTTGGTAGAAAACAACAACAAATCAAACAGGCTTTTCATGGTGTGGATTTATAGGAAGTAAATGTTACCCCTGGGGTAGGAAATGAAAATTATTTCCAGTGCTTTTTTTTTCATAAATTGAGATTTTAAAATCTTTTATGCAGAATGGAGTTATTTATGAGCATATGTCTCCAACATGTCCCATGCAGCAGTTAAGTCTCCTCCGTCATGAGCAGAAGTGTCGCAGCTGTCTGATTCAGGCATGAGCCTATTAATAGTAGTTGGCTGTTATTGTTGCTGACTTGTTTTGTGTGATGAGGAAGATGAAGATCTTAGTCCTGTATCTCTGGTACAGGAGCAGAAGAATGTCCAAAAGGAGTAGTTGCCGATACTGTGTGATGTGCTTAGCTGCAAAGAACCGCAAGGCAGCCAGGTCACTGAAGGCCAAAACCTGCCTGCAGCACCTTACAGTACGTTTAACTCTCAAGGTTAGAAACCCTGCTAAAGCTTTTTTTCCGTCTCCCTTCTTTTTGAGACAGCATCTCACGTACTCAAGGCTTACCTTAAACTCACCATGTAACTGAGGATAACCCTGAAGTTCTGACCTTCCTGCCTTTGTCTCCCAAGTACTTGGATTCTGAGGTTGTATGTGAGTGTGTGTGAGTGTGTGTGTGTGTGTGTGTGTGTGTAGAAACATTAGGGTTGTTGGTTGGTAGACTGCATCAGTATGGAAAGAACTATATCAGAAGTTGGGCACCTATATCAGAAATAGGGCACAGATGGAGACCACAAACCTTGTTGCTTGGGGAGGAAGAAGGAAAGTCTTTGGCAGGAGAACTGAAAATCAGGCTACGGGGTAGGGTATGATCAAAAGTTTCTTTCTTTTTTTTTTTTTTGGTTTTTCGAGACAGGGTTTCTCTGTGGCTTTGGAGCCTGCGCTGGAACTAGCTCTTGTAGGCCAGGCTGGTCTCGAACTCACAAAGATCTGCCTGCCTCTGCCTCCCAAGGCTGGGATTAAAGGCATGCGCCACCACCGCCCGGCAAAAGTTTCTTTCTTTGATCAGAATATATGTATATACGTGTGTATGTACGCATACACACATACATGTTCTCTTTTGGTTTTCAAGATAGGGTCTAGCTGTGTAGCCTAGGTTGGCCTGGCCTCAGTCTCTGTGTACCTCAGGCTGGCCTTGAACTCATGATGCCTGGGAATACAGGCAGGAATTACCTTGCCCAGCTCAGAATCTTCATAGCAACCACAGAAAAGTACCCTAGCATCTTAGGGCTTAAAACTTCTAGATCCAAATGGTATCGTCGGAGAGGCAATGAGAAGCACAGAGTGTGTCACAATTACCAGGCATTCACTGAGGGTCTCCTGCCTTCTGACTGTAAAGCTTGGAGCCAGGAGTGTAAGAGCAAGTCAGTCTTTGCCTCCAGAGCTCCTTAAATCATAACCCTGCCTTCCATCCATTGGCCTTTGACTGTGTTCTGTGCACTGGGGAAGGCACCACACACCATCTCTAGTTATTGGAAGGATAGAGACAACACATACAATTAGCTGCAATGGAAAGCTCTCCTCTTTCTTAGAGATCAAATGTCAAATAGCAAGTCATATACATATTGCAGTACAGCGAAAATTGGCAGCATTATTCTCTTTAACCAGTCTGAGACCCTGCATCCCACCCAGAAAGGCCATTTAGAGATGCTGAAGTGTGGGGTTGAGAGTTAGCAACAGTGACGGGTTAAGGGATGGTAGTTGGTGTCCTCTGAGGTATGTGATGAAGTGACTCATGGAAGGGACATTAAAAAGGAAAGGAGCCTTTGACTGTCACCTGAGCTTGTGCCTAAAGCGACACCCTTTAGCAGTAAGCTGGTCTTCAACCCTTGGCCTCAGGCTTGAAACCTCCCACCTGTTTCTCCCAGCCTTAGCTGAATCCAGGTCTAGCTACTCTCTGTGCTTGTCTGATGAAAGGACAAGAAGAGGAAACCATCTAGGAAGGAGCAGTGTGTGCCCGCATACCTCTTATGTCTAGTGTCCTGCCAGTGTCCTGCAACAGCTCCTACTGAGCTGCAAGACGCTGCCTCCCTGGGAAACTGCATCTGACCTAACAAGCTGGCCAGGGTGGATAAGTCACCCTTGCTTCTGCAAGACTTGTCAGTTCACTAGGGGGACAGAACCTTAGCTCGGCAGATGATGGCTGTGTCACGTGGGCAGACCATGCCTGCATCCTGTGTTTGATGAGCAGTATGGGACCCAAAGACCTGTAGGAGTTTTTTGCTGGTAGGGGGAGTGCATCTCTGGTGATTAGCCCAGACTCCAGGATAATAGGTAGGTCTCTAGGTCAAGGCCGGGTGAACGAAAGGCCATGGTTCTTTTCTATAGAGATTTCAGGTCTTGCGAGATAGCCGACTGCCCGCAGCCCATTGCAGGGTGGATCACCTTTTGAACTTGCAGTGCACCGTTATTGCAGCTGGGATTGTTTATGAAGCAGCCCTCAGACCTTCCTGGTGTATCACGGCTCTGCATTCAGAGAGCCCTATCATTTTCCCAGCCCACGGGACCAAGCAGCGTCTAGGACTCTTGATTTTAATCAGGCATTCTAGGTCTAACACTTACTCACTCAGTGTTGAGAGGGGGAAATATCTTCCCAGTGTTTCAAAAGCAAAGAGCGAAGACTGTTATTTTCTGAGACACCAGCTTCAGGTCTGCCCGTATGAATATCCCCCTTTCTGCCATCTCTCAATGCATAACTCTCTTTTCATAAGCTGCTACATTTGCTTCCTGTTTTGTAACAGGCTGTGACCCTTCATTATGTTTTATTAAAATGTGAAGTCTTTTTTTTAAAATTAGGTCCATGTGAATTTTTTTATTTTACCTCTTTCCAAGATATAATGTAGCCCAGTTGCTCTTTTTAAATTTTTTAAAATTATTTTTCCTTGTTGAACACATGTCACCTTGCCTTCTGCCTTTCTATAACCATACTTCCTTGAGAATGAGTTTAGAAAGATTGGGGTGACCATCGGGCCAATGAGGATTCCCTGGTTTCTCCATGTATTCCTCTGTGTGCAGTTAGACCCGACCCCTCTCACCCATCAAGCCTCTGATGTGGAGCTATCTTTGAATAGCACAGATCACATTTTCTCACGATTTGCCTGGTTTATCTTTATTTTTCCCTGCTTTGTCACCGCAAGTAGGCCAGACAGCAAGAATACTTGATTCTCCGCTTAAAGGGTCAAGGCTGTGAACCTTAGAACATGCAGTGCCGGCGGCATAGTGGACCTAATGCTGTCCAGTGCTGCCCCATTTGTGGGGTGAGCACCAAGCGACTTCTCTGTGACTTTGTGAACACCCTGTAAGCAGTTCCATGCCTCATTTGCTGCTGCGCTCAACGGTCTGCTGCAGTGTGGGAAAGTCCTCCCGGAAAGCCGCATTAGCCAAAACTTAAATATAACACACGAAAGTTACAGGTCCAGTCATGTGGGAGTGTCTGGAATTGTGTACTTCAATAGGTAGATAAGTGTTAATGGGATCCATTTTCCTTTAAAAAATTTGAGATGCCACCACTGGAGATCTTTGAAAGCCCTGGATTTTTCTCAGTGGCACGCTGATGTGCAGAAGCTGTGAACGCTTTCTAGGTGCTTCTCCCTTGGTTCAGTCTCTACCTCTCCAGTGTTCTAAGATTCAGGGAGGGTGAGGTAGGGGTTCAGGCAGGCATTGTATGCCTGTTTTCCCAGGAGTTTCGGTGTACAGCCCCTGAAGAATTAGCTGGGGTTTATAGATCAGAAGGTAACAATTGCTCCATTGATTTTCAAAGACATAGATTCCTGTGGGCAGAACCCCATTAGGCTGTGCCCATAAAGGGCCCAGCGGCTTTTCACTGGTGTCTGTGTTAACGATTACCAGCCTTGATAGTCCTAAATTTCAACAACTGGCAAAGGGAAGAAAAGGAAAAGCAAAGGTAGCAACAAAAGCCTTGTGAGTGTGGCTGCCATTGTTTGGACTCCAGGGAGATCAGGCTTCAAAAGAACCGACTGCCGGAGCAATGGCCTAATACAGTGCAGCTAAACTGTTGTGTGCTGTATTTAAGTCTCAGGTTACAAAAGCCCATCTTAAAATTAATTTTGGCCAACAACATGACATTATAGCAGCTCCCTTGAAAGGTATCTCAATTCTTGTCCAAATCTGCACTTAACCTTTTTTTTTAAATTTTGAATTCTTATTTATTTGATGCGTATGAATGTTTTGCCTGCATATATGTCTGTGCATAGCATGTGTGCCTGGGGCAGGCAGGAGCCAGAAAAAAAAAAGGTATTGGATCACTCAGATCTCGAGTTACAGCTGGTCGTGAGCTGCCTTGTGGGTGCTGGGAATCGAACCTGGGTCCTCTAGAAGAGCAGCCCGTGCTCTCATCCGCTGAGCCGTCTCTCCAGCCCCAGTACTGTGCTGTCAGTGTGTTAGGGATCTTAAACTTTGACCCAGTCACTTAGTGTATGGTGGCCGTTTTGTGTGGATTTCGTTCTGTGTGGTTTTGACTCTTTTTTTCCTTACACCTTCCAAGGAAGAGATACTTAAATATGATTTGTTCCCCCCTCCCCATCTTCTTTTTTTTTTTTTTTCTGTCTTAGACTATGAATCCTCCTCTTCCCCCACCCCCTCTCCTGGCTGCCACTGTCCTCCCATCCACACCGTCAGGCGCCTCTGCCGCCGCCGTTGCTGCTGCTGCTGCTGGAATGGGAGCCAGGCCTGTGGCGGGATCCACTGACCAGATTGCACATTTACGGCCTCAGACTCGCCCCAGTGTGTAAGTGGGGTTGTCTTCTATTTGTGTAAGCATTCGTGTCAAACTGAGCCCAAACAACACAGACCAAGAAACACGTGTCTGAGATGAGCTGGTGACAGGCTTTGAGCTCACCAAGTGGTTTGTATTCTGGAAACTTCTACCTGGTCATGCATATAATTAGGAAGACACTTAGATAAAAATGAGCCTCACACGAGCATGGTAGATGGCTGTCCTGCTGAGAAAAGACCTTTCATGGTTTAGGGAGATTTCTGTTTCCCTTCTTTATTATGGTTGCCTGCATAGAGAACGACTCTTTCTGTGCAGCTTCTGGGTGACCTTTTAGTCTTCATTTTCATTCCTTGCAGCAAGATCTTAAGGAGCAGGAAGGCATTGCACACACATCAGGTCTCCTTGCAGAGAGCATTTAGAAGACTGTAAATCCCCAGCAATGAGCATCCAGAGAGGTTTGCTGTGGTCAGAAGGCTTCTGCTTTCTGTGAATCTGAACCTGGCGAGTTCAGAGGACACTGGCAGCTCTCTTGGTCACTTGCCTGCCTGGCTTCTCTGTGTGGACAGGCACCTTGCTCTGGGCAGCTGTTTTGTGCTCTCTATGACCTAGACTTTCTATTCCTTTGGCTTTGTCTAATACAATCAGCTTCATGGCTGAGCTCAGAAACGCAGGTGCGCCTAAGCCTCTGGGTTCAGCGCGCCGAGAAGACAACATACTGTGTTTCTCAGTGGGATTTTCTGCCGTCTATCCTCGTCTGGAACTCGTTCCCAAGTCTAACAAGTGCCATTTAAAGAGCTCTGTTTCCCCACTGGGCCCCTAATCCACAGCACTAAGGTAGGACTCTTGGAAAGCACACTAATTCAGTCAGAGCACATGTGCACCATTTGGTGAGCTGATCATGGCTGCGCCAGGAGAAGCGCTCTCAATCAGGAAGGCCTCTGCCTCGGTTAACCTGCAGACAGCAATCCTCTTTCCATAGAGACTCGCCAGTGCCACTTGCAGGTCAAGATTTTACTTCCTGTCTACTTCTGTATCAGATACTCAAAACTTATACCAAGCAAGGGTTTGGAGATCTTAGGGTTTGTCTGTCAGCCTGAGATAATTTTTTTAACCCCCCATTCTAGGTATGTTGCTATATACCCATACACTCCCCGGAAAGAAGATGAGCTTGAGTTGAGGAAAGGGGAGATGTTTCTGGTATTTGAGCGTTGCCAGGATGGCTGGTTCAAAGGGACATCGATGCACACCAGCAAGATAGGCGTTTTCCCTGGCAACTATGTGGCTCCAGTCACAAGGTATGACATTGGCTCCATGGTTTTCTGACTTCCAGATAAAGTCTCTTTGTTCTTCTCCAGGCTTTCAGCCTTCCCAGAGCCCTGCACACATAATTACCTGTTACCTAGCCAAAGTTTGTAAAATCCATATCCATAGCTGCTAAAATTCCTTCTAATACCGAGATTCTTAGCTCACTTTTCATGTGGATATGTGTTGAAATTATAGGTTTCTACCAATAAATGTAATCTCTTTGCTTTAATTTATATGAAAAGACTCAACGGTTCCATTTTCAGTATTTTTCTACTAAAGAAATAAAAGGCATAGTATTTTAAATGAACAAAAGCTAAATTATTAATGCTTACACATGTCTGTGTGGTGTCTGCTATATATACCAGACAGGCAGAATTCTAAACATTACATTATTGGCTCTTGGTCTTTAATTCACTAATGTAATTGTTTTTTATTATCCCCCATTTAATAAATGGGGAAATTGAGACACAGGGAGACTAAATAACTTGCCCAAGATCATATGGTAAAGAAATGCTCAAACCCACACTGGCAAGGTCCGCCTTTATTTTGTTAACTTATTAATTACTTTTGATTTCTGGCAATTACTCTTTGTAATGCAGCAGAAAATAAAAATTCCTTAAATATGACATAAGTGAACTTTAAATTAAGATAATTTTGCTCCTGCAGAGTTATTTGTCAATACCTGGGCATATTTTTGAAACTTGCAACTGATGATATGGGGTACTGATGGCATTTAGTGGACAGAGATGACGGAGTCTGCTGAATCCCACAGTATGTGGGATAGTTCCTGCTACCCCTTCCATTGTTGAGATCAATGCTCTGACCAAAAGTAAATTAGAGGGGGAAGGTATAGTTTTTGCTTACAGCTTCAGGTTCCAGTTTATCCTTGAGGAAGGGGCAGGTAGAAACTTGAAGGCAGGCCTGATTGCTACTCCACACAGCATTACGTCAACCAGGGAGCTAACATCACAGCCGGAGAAGCTGGGCGGGCACCGTGGTGGATCCATCATCCACTTTGGCATCACATGCCCAGGAGAACAGTTTGCCCATAGTGGTCTGGGTCTCCGGTAACAGAAAGAATAACTCCCCACACACATGTCCACAGGCCAGCTGATCTAGGCAGTTCCTCAACTGAGGCTTCTCCTCTCAGACGCCTGTAGGCTGTATGGAGCTGATATTCAGAGCTAACCAAGATGCCCTCAAAAAGGAATAGTGAGACCCAAGATGTCACTCAGTCTCAGAAACCCTAAAGTGTATATTGCACACACATGCACGCACACACACACACAAATACACACACACAAATACACACACACACACGTTTACACAACTCTCCTTTTTTAAAAAAAAAAATTGGTGTGCCTTCTGGCCATTGAGGAAAGTAGCCTTGAAAGTTGAAAGGAATGACCTATAATGAAATTAGCACTGCCCCAGATTTTGATCACTGACTCTTAATAAGCAGTCCAGGTCTAACTGTGTTAAATCATGCCTCCAACCTCCTGATTTTAAACAAATGGCTTAATGAACTGACATGTTTGTCAGCTGTTGGGCTTGATTTATAGGCTGGCCAGCAGCCTAATCAAATGAAAATCACTATTGTTGCAGATGGTGACAGAACGTTAGCTTTAATTTGCCTTGCAAATTTTGAATCAATATACATCTTCTTTTCTGTGCATGTTAAAATATACATTCAAGATCTTACACATCCAGAAAATTGCAACCAGAATCTTTCTGGTGCAAATATTTATGTTCATATGTGTTTGTATATACACTTTTATGTAGAGACTACATAAGCAATAGCAAAGAAGGAAATTAACAAAAGGTCACATTTTTACAAGATTCAAAAACAAGTTGTTAAAAGTCTGTGCACATTTAACTCTGGAGAAAGACTTGCTTATGGCAGATGCTCTGTAACTCACCATTGTGGAAGGGTAATCTTGTTAATGAAGTATTAATTGTAGATTAATTATAAAGTTGCTATACCCAGAATTACCATTTAAATGAGTTGAGGCTATTTGAAAATATACAAACCCCCATACTTGATTAAATTAAACTCAACTAATAAGTAATATCTAGAACTGACTATCTTGCTATTGCTGAGAAAATCACGAATGGATGGGAAAGACGCCGAAGCGTCTTCTGTGGGAAGTGGGTATCTGCGGCAGAGCAGTGGGTGTGCACCAGACAGGACTTTTCCTGATTGACGAATGGCAGCGCTGTGTCTGTACCGAGATCAAGCCGGCAAAATCCCAGCCTGGATGGACAGGGCAAGGGGCTCATGACTCCCAGCCCAACTGAGGCGCTATTGGCAATTGATGGCTGCCAGGAGAGGGAGAGCTGGTGTTTTTCAGGGATGCGGCCCCTGAGAGACTGTCCGTGCTTCTGGAGATGGTCCTGCACCATGCTTACGATGGGAACACCAAGAGGACTCGGTGAATTTAAACAACCAAAAACTAACAGCAGCACATACAGTTGGGACAGAAAATGTTGGGAAAGGTAGGGGGAGGGTTAGGAGGAGTGAGTTTGAGCAGAACATGTTGTATGTATATATGAAATTCTCAAAATATTAAAATAAAAGCCTACCATAATCGATGGCCAAGAGTCAAGCTGTAGTCACTTTATGGAGTGTAAAGTCACAAAGGAGGGTGCCGTCAACAGGAAACAGTTAGATCATAAGGCTTAGCTTGGATTTTAGATGTTGCTTCTTGAAATGATTGGATCTTGACTTGAGATTTGAGATACATAACAGAAAAAATTCATAAGGGCCGTACCAATTATGTGCATTGTGGTATGCGTGTGTATGTGTGTAGTGTACGTGTGTGTGGTGTGTGTAGTATATGTGTTGTGTGTGTATATGTACATCAGTGTATGTGTGTATGTATGTGTGTCTGTGTGCGTAGTATGTGTGTGTACCTCAGTGTATGGTGTGTGTATTGTGTGTATGTGTACAGCAGTGTATGTGTGTATGTTGTGTGTGTGTACAGCAGTATATGTGTGTATGTATATGTATCTGTGTGTGTAGTGTGTGTGTGTGTGTACAGTAGTGTACTTGTGTGTGTGGTGTGTATGGTGTGTGTTGTGTATGTGTACAGCAGTGTATGTGTGTATGTATATGTGTGTGGTGTGTTTAGTGTGTATGGTGTATGGTGTGTGTATGTGTACAGCAAGCAGTGTATGTGTGTGTGTTGTGTGTGTATGTGTACAGCAGTATATGTGTGTATGTATGTGTGTCTGTGTGTGTAGTGTGTGTGTACTTGTGTATTTGTGTGTGAGTTGTGTATGGTGTGTGTTGTGTATGTGTGTATGTGTGTGTATGTGTACATCAGTGTATGTGTGTGTGTGGTGTGTGTGTTTGTGTGGTATGTTTGTATGTACATCAGTGTGTACATGGGCACTTGTATTCTGTGTTAGAGGCAAATTGAGAAAGTCAAAGCAGGAACAGCTTTATGCAAATGGTGGGTCTTGGCTCAAGGTGAAGAAGGAAAATTCAGGGCTTTAAATTTAGTGGAGCTGAGAAGCTGACCCTGGTCACTGTATTCTTAGGCAGAGTATGACGTGTAGTTTGGTGATTCAGAGTAATTCCAAGACCATTCTCTCTCACAGGGCTGTCATTTCCTTGAATATACTGTTCTTAAAACCTTGTAAAAATAATTTCATTCACTTTTGGAAATGTTCTGACTTTAGAGCGCTGACTCATTTTTCTTGCATTGTTCTCTGTCTCCCACTTTGCTAATGGACTGTTTTCCATCTGCTTCTATCTTGGCAGGACGGTGACAAATGCCTCCCAAGCTAAAGTCCCTATGTCTACTGCGGGTCAGGCCAGTCGGGGGGTGACTATGGTCAGTCCTTCTACTGCAGGAGGGCCTCCCCAGAAGCTCCAAGGCAACGGTGTGGCTGGGAATCCCAGCGTTGTCCCCACGGCTGTGGTGTCAGCAGCTCACATCCAGACAAGTCCTCAGGCGAAGGTCCTGCTGCACATGACGGGGCAGATGACAGTCAACCAGGCTCGCAATGCCGTGAGGACAGGTAAGAGGGAAATGGGGCTGGACCGCGAGAGGAGAGGGCTTACCTGAAGACACAGGTCACTTATGACAGGTGTTGAGAAAAGCAGGTAGGGATTCAAAAACAATCGCTGCCATTGAGCAACAGAAGTTAGCAAACTTTGTCACCAGCCCATCTTTGTCACTATGACAGATACCCATGGCAGAAATAATCAAAGACTAGGGAATGTTGCAATCGCTGCCAGACCCTGTCACTGAAGATCCATGCTGAAGCAGAACAGAATGCGAGAGGGTTTGGTGGGGCAAGGAGGCCACCTTTGTGTTGGCAAGAAAGGACCAGGGCAAGACATACCTTTCCAAGTAAGCCTCGGTGATGGACATACTTATTCTAACCCGGCCCACCTCCTAGTGGCCCATTGATGAAGTTAGCGCCTTATAAGCGAGCCATCTCCCAGTACCATCGGCTTCTGACCAAGCCTTCAACACGTGACACCTTTCAAGGGGCATCTTATGTCTAAACCATACCAGGCATTTTTTAACTGTTTGTTTGGGCTAAGCACGCCCTGCACATTGGTTCAAAATGGATAAATCTAAGTTCTAAGAGGAATTAGGTGGACCCTAAGAGCGCAAGTCGTGCAGTCCTCTTGTCTCCTATCTCACGGTTCCTAGCCGTGTGACTGCTGTGTGATTCTCTGCTAAGCCATGTGCCGGTTATTTTCGATGAACTTAGTCACAGGTCTATTTTCGACTCAATGGGCACTCGAGTGCCTTTCTCAGTTCCATGGCATTGAAAGCCTCCAGAGAGTCTTGGGTCACAGTAATGGAGTAAACTAAGTCCATGTGAATTCCTTCAGAAAGAACATGCAGAAAGATGACTGGTAAATAAAAAGAGGAGGGGGAGAGAGTATGTGTAATAAGGCAAGGACTAAAGACTGGTGTTTAGTTTGTTGCCATGGAGAGCCATCGGAAACTGGCTCGGTGCCTCTAATACTGCTGAGAATGATTGTTCATAACCGAAGGGCCTTGGGGGTGGTGATGACGTATCTTCTAAGTCCTCAACAGTCTCAACCGCTCACCTGGAAGGAAAGGATTATCTAGGGATCCAGCTAGGACCTAAGTGTGCTAAGCTATTTCGCATCCACTCTTTATGGCAATAAATGGCAGTAGCTGCCTCTCGTTATGGTTCGACACAGTGAAATGACTCACGTTTTGGTTAGCAGTGTTCCTTAGGCCATTGACCTTTTCTGTGTTCCCTTCTGTCCCCCGTCAGTTGCAGCACATAACCAGGAGCGCCCCACAGCAGCAGTGACACCCATCCAGGTCCAGAATGCCGCCTGCCTCGGCCCTGCATCAGTGGGCTTGCCCCATCATTCCCTGGCCTCTCAACCTCTGCCTCCCATGGCGGGTCCTGCTGCCCATGTTGCTGCTATTGGCATCAGTCGAACCAGTGCTTCCCTGGCCTGTGCTGCAGGCACTTCTCTAGCCTCCCCGAACATGACCGCTGTCGCTTTGGAGACCGAGCCCAGTGGTCGGACAGTGACCGTCCTCCCTGGACTCCCCACGTCTCCTGACAGTGCTGCAGCAGTGTGTGGGAACAGTTCAGCTGTGAAACCAGACAAGGACAGTAAGGTAAGAGTCTGTTAGCTCCTTCAGTTTCTCGCCAATGGCAGGACCCTTTGTTTCACAGTGCGTCACGTCTTTCCCTGGGCAAGTTCGTGTGCCAAGAATATAGCGGTGCGGAAACCCAGCCACTATCCCAACCTCATAGCTAGACCCTGTATTTCTCGACATTTTAATACCCTCAAGTTGCCAGGCACCTGCTGGGTACTAGGGAGACCACAATGAGGAGGAATTAGTCAGTCTCAGCTTGTAGCCTGCTGCCTCGAGGAGGAATTTCTCCGCTTCTGCTCACTCTTCCATCATTCTATTGTCCTCAGATTTTCATGTTCCGTGTTCTTGCCTGTTGACAACTCCCTACTTAAAAGTGTTTTAATCGATAAGAGGTTGGAAGCTGTCCATCGAAACTATTATTTGCAGACCTGGAGAGGTGGCGCAGTGGGAGAGCATGGCTACGCTTGCATAGGACCCAAGTTCAGTTCCTAGGGCTCCCAGCAGACGGTTCACAGCTGCCCGTTGTGGGGATCTGATACCCTTTTCTGGCCTCTCTCGGCATTGCACTTCTGTGCACAAGTAGGCACACACAACTAAAAATAAATTTAAAAAATTTTAAGGTTATTTGCAAATGTATTGTATCTATAGTACTTTTAACCATAAATCAGCAGGCTTCCTTGAGAGATAGGGGAAATGTGGAAGTAATCTCTCCTTTGGGACTTGGCTTCGAATAAATACAATGGGAAGCTGTTTTGAAAGATTCCCCTGGTTGTGGGAGACAGGGAGTTGAAGCAAGAGAATAAAATTGATAGTGCTTTGTTGTGGATCGAGTCTGGATGGGTGTGCCTCAGCTTTGCCTTCTTGCTAGAATTCCATGCGTTTCCCATAAAGCTCTGGACCAGGGCTCTGGGCCACCTGGCTCAGTGGTAATGTACGCCGCTCTACTTAAGAGCCTGTAAATAGAACTTTATAAGGAAATAAACTTTATAGCCTGCTGACAAGTTAATATTTAATTAACTATTAACGTGAACTTTAGAAAAGATTGGTATCTGCTCAGTGTTTATAATTAACCATGTTAGACTTGTGCCCAAACTGACGTGTCCAATTTGGGATTTTCAAAGAAGCGTTTTAATAATTCGAACTTGGGCACAGTGAGCAGAGCCGCTTAGGCCCGTTAATAGAATTCATTGACAGGTACCTGTGGTGGACATAATAATGGCCCTTGAAGATGTCCTCCTCCTGGTCCCCAGATCTACTCTGACTGTTTCCTTTCTAGCAAAAGGACTTTGCAGATGGAAATAAATGAGGACTTTTGGGTGGACTCATTGTTCAATACAGGAATATTCTGTAAGGGTGCAGGTGGGTCAGGGCACTTGAGATTGAGACAGGTGAAACACAGGTGGAATGACAAGGGAAATACAACTCAAACCATGGGACACAGGAGGCTTCCAGGAGCTAGAAGGCCAAGTAACAAAGGCCAGGAAGCCGGTTCTTCCCTCTCTTCATCGGCAAGGGAGGTCTTCCTGCAGCATCTGGATTTCAGGATCTGGTTTTCCTTTTTCCCCAGAGTTTGCAGGAATTTGTTTCAGTGGCCACTCAAGTACGACATTGTCATCCCTTTGACTGCCCATCAATGAAAAATGGCCGTTGACCTCTCTCTTCTGGGATGTACCAGGGATTCCAAGTGCCCATCTCCAGATGATTTTCTTGCCCACTGCAGTCAATTCTTAGCTTAGCGGAAGTTCATCAAGCATACATCCGTCTCCCCATGCCCTTCCTTCATCTTAAGACCCTTAGAAATCACTGTCTTGCCCAATGCCCTGAAGAGTTTCCAGAATTGAAACTGTACTCTCTGAGGTTCCTATGCATTCCTCTTGAAACAGATTTCAACTTTCCCTTCCTAAACCTGCTCCAGATTCACTGTAGACGCTTCTGGTGGCATTAATTCCGTAATTCCACGGTTAGCATCACTTACACAATCATGGCTGCTCAGGACTGCAGCCATTCTTGGCCCGCTGTGCCATATTGCGAGAGATGTCATCAGGTGCCCCTTTGAGATCCAACTGTTACCCCGTCACTTCTGCCGTTACTTATTGGTAGTAAAGTCTTCTGGAAGAGTCCCCTCCTTAGAGTCTCATTTCTGCCTGTCAAGTGCTTGTAGACCTTTCCTTTAAGGCCATCCAAGAATCGCCCAGATGGTCTGCAAGTTGCCTTAGAGCATCTATCAAGGCCCATTAGAAAAAACCTGCTGGTCAAGAAAAAGACTCTTTAGCCTGCTTGGAGCCCTAAGTTTCTAACTGGGTGGATCAAGTGGCCAAGCCTAGAAAGAAGGGACCGCCGCTAGGAAGGCAGGCTCTCCTTAAGTCACGATAAAGAGTTAGATGGAATAATTGTTCCTTTAGTGAGATGCTAGACTCTTCCTTCCCAGAATCCCTGCCCCCAGGGCAGTCCCTACAGTCTGCAGTGAGGTTGGTTGCTAGGGGGTTAGGCTGAGTCTTGTCACCCTTTCTGATTCTCAGTGGTACTGCTTCCCCCCACCACCACTTCTCTTTCCAAGCATACTCTCTCCAATTCTTCGGGCTTCCTTACCCTTTCTCTAAAGCCTCCCTTCTTGCCTTGTAGCTACTGATCCAACGTGTCTGATTTACAAGTCCACTATCCTGATCCGATCTGCCTAGTTTTCTTTTAATCTCTAATATAGTTGTCTTCAGGCATCTGTTAAGCCAATTCTTAAATTCTTTTATTAATGAAACTAAGAACCCCAAGAGGGTTCCCTGGTGTCATCTGGAGACCACAGAGACTCCCCCCGCCCCCCAAAACAAACAAACAAAAAAACTTCTGGTAATACCTCATCTTCTTTTTGAAAATTGGAGCCAAACATACCCGTCTTTCCCTATTGAACTGACCCTGATTCCAGTCATCCAAATTAGTTTCTATTTCAACAGTTAATTTTGTCTCTGTGTGGAGATGAACCTGTTCAGATCTCTTCCATTCCTCCATGTCAAGGTTTGTGCTTCTCTTGCAGTATGCATGTTACCCCGCCACCCCCGCCACCCCCACCACCCCTTTCTTCTACCTAAGAGCTATTGTTCACCCCAAGGAGGCTTGTATTCTTTTGTTTCAAATGTAACCTTAACATAGCCTTTTAGTTTTTCTTTTTCCCTTAGGATTTCGGAAAGTTTAAATTCATTGGGAGTTCGAGCCTCCACGCATCACTATGGGCCACGCTATGCTCTTTGTGCCTGGCCTTCCACTTGATCTTTTTGTACGTGGCCTTTAAGATTTTTTGAGCCCATTATGCCACACCTTGGGGGCTCATACCAGGACCTTTTAGAGGCTCTCCATTTTCATCTCAGGATAATTTGCAATTGTAGAACTTTGTGTTAAGGGTCCTCCCATTCCTCTTCCAGCAGTCTCCCCTTTGAACTTCAGGCTATGCATGCGTTTTCTTTAAACTTTCAAAATTGGTTCTTTTCAACTTTATCACAAGCTTCTCTGGGAGAACACTTTTTTCTAAGTTCTCCAAATTTCTGTCTCTCTCCTCCTGTCTGGTTTCTTCTTAAAGGCCGTCCCCCACCACCAGGTGCAATTGCAAAGGGAGTCAAGGGAAAGAACGGGAGACGGAGATGGTAGGTTGGGTTGAGACTTGGGGCAGAGCTCTGGGTATTTGTAGTGTGGTACCCTGCCCTCTGTTCACGTCATCCTTGTTTCTCTGTGTAATCACCAAACACCAGGGCAGTGTGGGAGGTGTCTTAAATGATGGCTTGGTGCACCTGCTGCCCTGGGGAGGTATGGCTCTCCAGACCTAGGTTATCAGTGGGCTACCTCTGGTGCACCACCCTATGAATCACGTTCAGATGTACTTCCGGGTCCACTTGCACTCCCCTAACTGGGCCATCCCTTTGACTAGTTATTTATCTGGGAGTGCTCTCCCCCCAAAATCTCAGGGAAACAAGACGTCATATTTGCCCTGGCATCAAAACCCTTGCCAGCTTTGATTTATTTATTTACTTTATTTGAGGATAAGTTCCTGATTCTATTTGTAACTATTATCTCTGTTATTCCCTATCTGAAGTCCCAACTCTTTAACTGTTATCCCCTGTCCATGGGACTCCTGATTTCCTCCATGGTGACGAGCTTCACAGCCTCATCTAAACACTTCTCTTGGGTTTCAGCTGTCTTCAGCCTTCATACCCATCCTGTGTTGTGGGGCTTCTAACTCAGGTCCACATGTCCACACAGCAAGAACTCTCACCAACTGAGCCCCATCCCCCATGTGTGCCTCAAATTCCTCAAGGCCCTAGTTCCTCGCGATTGTGTCCCTGAGGGAGATCTCAGGCTTCCCGACCCATGCTTAGATTTGAAGGCCTTTCCTATAACCCTCACATAGAAGATCCTCTCTCTCTCTCCCTCTCTCTCCCACTCCCTCTCCCTCCCTCCTTCCCTCCCTCCCTCACTCCCTCTCTCTCCCTCTCTCCCTCCCCCCTCTTCTCTCTCTGCCTCCACCCCACCCTGGTTCCCACAGCTCCCTGCTGAACTTTGTACAAGCAGGCATTCTGAAGACCAGGTCTGGATCCCAGCAGTCAGCAAGAGCAGAGACAGTGGATGTGGCCATTTATAGATCCCTAAGAAAGTTCCATGACAAAGCATGTAGACAAGTATGTTTTGGACAGCAAAACAGGCCTGGAAAGAATGGAAATCATCTGAACAAAGAAAATAGGCAGGAAAGAGAACAGGGGAGAGAGAGGTGGGGGCTGTGTTTGCTCTTATCATTCTGCAGAGTAGACTCTCATTCTCACCCCTTGCTAGTGTGTGATTTTAGGCTTTCAGAGCTTCAGGCAACAGGAATAATTAATTCCTACCTCATCAGGTTGCCGTGAAGACTAAATATGGAAATCCTCCTGATGGCATTTAACAAGACTCTTGAAATGGGTGATGTTTAATCATCCCTAAAATTTCAGGAAGTCTCCTTCAAGAAGCCCCACCAGGTCCCCCACTACACTCCAGACTCATCCCTTCCCTCGTTGGGTTCTTGGGCAGAGGGCCTCGGCCTCTTAGACAGCCATCCTTGTCGCTGTCAGACACAAACTGTCCTAGACACATCACTGTCCCTGAACTGAGCACGTTGCCAGATTCATGTTGGACACTCAGACATATTTGCATGAAGTATGAAAGATTATTTTGAACCACATGGCTTAATTTATTTTTGAGTTTCCCTACCTGAGGACCATGACTCTTGCATATTAGTAAACTGGTATATAAAATATGGTATGTATTGTTGACCTGTGGGCCCGGGAAGACTTGGAAATTTCTCCATGTACCTTAGAAGGAAGGAAGGGGACAGACATGTTGTTAATTTTGACTTCTTTTAAACATTTATTTCTTTGCTTGTGCAAGAGCCCAGATTTAATGTTTCCTAAACTGTATTCATCTTTCATTATATATCTAGTAGTATGAATTAAATGAGTGGTCAGATCTCTGTTTCATCTTTACCTCTCGCCTCTACCACCTCACCCCACCCCACACATCACTGTGTATGTTAGGAATTCACCCAGCACTTCTCACATGTCAGGAAAGGGCCTTATTGAGTTCTATGCGTGCCTTCTATGCATTGGCATGTGTGCATGTGTGTTTCTCTGTGTGTGTTCAAGTGCGTGTGCGTGCATGTGTGCTCGTGTGTAAAGGTGAAGGCCAGGCATCAGTCTCCAGTGTTGGTCCTCAAGAGCCATCCATCTTGTTTTTCTTATTTTTGAGATAAGATCTCTGGATCTCATTGGCACAGACCTTGCTGACCCACTAGGTTGACCCTCAGCTTCTGAGAGCCAGCTGTCTTCACCTTCCCAGACCAACTTGCCCATGTTCTTACAGAAGTTCTGAGGACTGCTCTCAGATTCTCCCGCCTGTGTGAGCCGCACTTTACTGACTGAGCCATTTTCCCATAGCTCGGTCCGTTTTTGTTTTGAGGCTCAGTTTGAACAGGCTAGCCTCCTACCAGGGATCTTCCTGTATCAGTTTCCCAAGTAGCTGGGATCTTAGGAATGCATCACCAAATCCTGCTGGAAAATATTTTGAATATCAAAGTAACTCTGGTTGTCAACTGATTGACTTTGGATGCAGATAGTTCTTTTTTATTTTTTTACACGTGATACTATTTTAAATCATCAAATCTGAAATGATTCTAAAAACATTATTTCATTCTGGGAATGGCTCCTAGGAAAACCTCCCAGAAGATGAGTTATCAAGGTTCCTTAGAGAAGATATGCCCCCATTTTTCATATAGGCTAACGTTATTTCTTCTAGATCATTTTATCAAAGAATAGACTATCAATTCTCCCATGTTTTTCATTTGTGCTGTTGGATTTTGAAATAAACAAAGGTGCCCTTGGCTAGTAAGTGTGTCTGAACTTGCAAAGTTATTTCTCTCAAGTGGCACATTTTTCTTCTAATACAGCCCTGGAATATGATATAAATAGCGCAGCTCCTCATCTTTCCTGTGTTGGCACCCCCACCCCCTACCTTCTGCACCCCACCACGGTACCTAATCCTCTGCCTTCTGCTCTGTGGGAAGTCAGCCTTGGTTGATGATGATAATGCATCCCTTAGAAGTCATTACAGCAAGCTGTGTTTAATGCGTTTAATCATTTCCAATGAACCAAGTCATCTTTCTCCTTAATCACTTTAGAAGCTGCTCCCCGAGCACAAGTCCCTTATCTGATGCTCTTACGAGTGCCCAGATCTGAGCTCTAAAGCAGCATCGTTAGCTGTGGCTTGCTGGGGTTGTAATTTATCAATAGATTTGATGCTCTCGGCCAATCTGTGGGGCCCGGGGATTAGCCTGTGATTTCTCATACCATGAGAGGAATAGCTGGATGCTGCGTCTGGCAACCTTAGAAGGTGAAGCTATCAGACATCTTGCTCTTTCCCAGTGCAGAGTCCCCACAAAGAAGTGTTGCAGCAGAATTGGCGGTCAGGCTACTTCGCTGACTGCTGTTTAATTTCCTCTGGATTTGGGAAACCCAATCCATCCTGCCCTGACACTCCATTACTGTTCTCCCTTTCTTCCCTTTATCTTACTCCCTTGCAATATTTTCTTGGGCCTCTCCACTTCAGGGGTGAGGTACCGCACTATGCACGATGATGTCATTACACCCAAGCTAAGTGTGGGGGGCCATTTACTGAAAGTGCATGGTTGATCCTCAGAAAATGGGACGTCCAATAAGAGAATGAAGCAAAACCCAGCGAGATGAGTTGAGACTCGGTGAGAAATGCAAAAGGCTCTTTCTCCACTGGCTCTGCTGTCTGTAGCCCAGGCCAAGAAGGCTCCGAGATAAATGACACTAGCGCCCACTCCTAGCCCCTCCCACACTTTGCTTTTCCTGCTTCTAGCCCACTGAAGGGCCACAAAGTCAGAGCCATGTTTCTAACTGGAGACCGTGGTGTCTCAGGATCTTTGCTCATCATCAGATAAATGGCTGCTCTGGGCTCCTCCTGTTTTCTGTATTCTGTCTCTAGTGGAATTGTGTTACTGTAGAGAGAGATTCATCCCCCAAGGGGATTTGTATTGAGTGTAACTGACTCAGAGTGCTAAGAATTCCTCAGCGTTCTACCTTCTTTGGAGCCCTTACGCCGTGTTTCTGTTAGTAGGCTTTAGTTCACTTGTGCGAAGAGTCATTTTCAGGCAGTGTTGCTATTCAGAGGACTTAATTGTGTCATTGACATCTTGGTAAAACAATTTCAGAGATCTGACAGTGACAGTATTAAACCTGGTGACTGGAAAGGGTCGTGGCCGATTCTGAGAATAAAGTAGTTAGCTCAACATCTGGCTTTCTTTGGAGAGCAAAGAAAGAAGAGTGTCGAGACAGATCTGGAGTACGGTCTTTAGAGAATGCGGCTGTTGTGGGGTGGGGGCTTTATTTGTGCATTTGCTTGCAAGACAGAAAAAAGAAAAAAGAAAGAAAAAGGAAGGAAGGAAAGGAAAGAAAGAAAGAGAGAGAGAGAGCGAGAAAGGCGTGAAGGTGCTGGAGTGCCCCGAGGCTGTCCTCAGACTTTGGTGGCCTGGTTTCCAGGTTTGCTTTGGCTTCTGTCACCGTGGCTGCTTGAGTTTAATCAAGGTGGTGACATGTAAGAAGTGCCCCGGCCCTTGACTCTGATCAGGGCATCGTTCCGGAGCATGATAAGGCTCCAGTGTGTTGATGTGGATGCGAGTGTTGTCAGCGGTACACCGCTGGCTCATGCAGCAAAAGTCAGAACAGGCAGCATTTCAAGAGGTTCAGCTCCTAATCTGAAGCTTCCTCTTTAGTCTGCGGTATCTGTTTGTGCTTTCGTTATATCATTGGTTGGGATTACTGGCCCTGCTCGTGTGCTCTCGTGCCACAGAGGACTGCGTGTAGTTCTGGGTTCTCTTCCTACCACATGGGGTGTGGGGATGGACCGGCCCTTCCAACTTGGCAAGCTCCTTTACCCACTGAGCCATCTCACTGGCTACTTGTACTTTTATCAAAGTAAAATACAAATTGGTTTAAAAAAATGTTTTACATCTTTTTAATCTGTTTATCTTGCTGCCCCAGTAGAAGATAGTAATGAACAAGAGAGTGTCGATCGCAAACAGAAGCAGAAAGGGAAAAGTAGTAACAAAAGGTCAGGTTAACTTCACCAAAATTGCCCGGGAGGTAATGAGTGAATGTGATGTAATCAAAAAGCGACACAGTGCACTGGAAATCACAGGAGCAACACAACTGCTGATCTTCAACTAATGGCCGTGTTTCTTTTTTCCAGAAAGAAAAAAAAGGTCTACTGAAGCTCCTCTCTGGGGCTTCCACCAAACGCAAGCCCCGAGTGTCCCCGCCAGCGTCACCTACCCAGGATGTGGAGCTGGGTGCAGGGGACATGCCCTTGCAGGGAGCAGTGGGTCCTGAGTTGCCGCTAGGGGGCGGTCACGGCTGGGCGGCCTCCTGCTCCACAGATGGAGATGGCCCAATGGTCGGGACAGCAGCCTTAGCCCAAGATGCTTTCCATCGCAAGGCAAGCTCCCTGGACTCCGCAGTGCCCATCGCCCCACCACCTCGGCAGGCCTGCTCCTCCCTGGGTCCCGTCATGAATGAGGCCAGGCCTGTAGTTTGTGAAAGGTGAGTCCCCCTCCTCTTTCGGAGAAGAAGTAAATAGCGAGCGCTAGGCTGGACATTTTACTCTCATCTAGAAGATAATTTTCTACAGCGTCCTGAAATTTCAAGCTGAATTGGTAATGACATTCAGGCTCAGTTTTCCTTGTTCTGCTCGCTACAGCAAACTGTTCACCTGATCTTCTTCATTAATTCTGACACACCGGCCTTTCCCCTACTTTCTAGTTATTGGCTCCTGATTCATATCTACATGACATCTTCCAGCCACTGTCTAGTCCAGGGATTCTCAACCTTTCTAATGTCGTGACCCTTTAATATGCTTCCTCATGCTGTGGTGACCTCCCCAACTATAAATTTTCATTGCTACTTCGTAGCTGTAATTTTGCTCCTGCTATAAATCATAATGTAAATATTGTTGGAGGTAGTGCTTTTGCCAAAGAGGTCAGTACTCACAGGTTGAGACCAGTGCAATCCTTTGTGTCTATTAGGAGCTTACAGCACTACCCGCTAGAGGTAAAGCACCCGGACCATCCTGCTACCCAGACAATTGTTTTTGCTTTCTTCTGAGCCGGAAGAACGCAGTGTAGGTTTAGATGGCTCTCTCTGTGAGTCCACTCAGAATGAGAAACATTCTCTTAGTGATTCTGGCTTTGAACAGCGCTGACAAGTGGGAATTCCGTTTCATGCAGCCGTGGGGGTCTAGGTGTGTGTAGGGAAGAAAAGACACTTAGTAAGATATATATCTACCTGGATTATAAGAGCTGGAGAGTTAACCGCGCTACTCACTACCAAAGAAACGTCATGCAGTGCATGCAAATTACTGTTGTTTTCCTATAATGTAAACGCTTCAGCCTCATCTGTTTGTTTCTGTACACATTCTCTCTAGACTCGAATTTTATAAGATAAACGCATTTCTAGCTTTTAAGAATTCTCTTTGGTTGACATTCTCTGTGTTACAGAGTTGGTAGTGGAAGCTTTAACTCCTCGTGTTGCCCTGACTGGTCTCAAACGCCTGAATTCAAGCAGCTTCCTCCTCAGCCTGCCAAGCTGAGCTAGCGCCGTTGGTGGGCACCACTGTGCCTCACTTTGTGTGGGAGATTGGACCTTTTATGTGAGACGTTATCATTTAAAACGGATTTAGGTTGGAGAGATGGCTCAGCCGTTAATAGCGCGCACTTTTCCTGCAGAGGACCCGAGTTCAGTCCCCAGCCCCAGAACAATTGACTCCTCCTGCCTCTTTGGGTACCTGCATTCAGGTGTACACACACCCATACACAGTCACACACGTACAGATACATCTTAAAAAATAATAATGATAACAAAATCCCTTGAATTCACTTTTCCCTTGTATTTCAATTGGAACTGTATAAAACACTTGTATTGAAGCTTCATGATTTTGTGGCCCATTAAAAGTGAATTTTGAAAGTGGGGAATAAATGTCAAACAACCTATGTTTATAAAGAACACTTTATTATGCATTTGCATAAAGAGGTAAAATAATTTCCTGTAGTTCTGACTGATATAAGGCCAGTTTTGAAATGACATATTGCCCTAAAAATGCCCCCCTTCCTCCCACCATCCTCTATGTTTCTCCCATTGTGTTCTCCGTAAAGCTTTGAAACTGAGTCCCAGCTCCACTCATGCTTTGATTCTGGTGTCAGCCTCTCTCCCGCAGAGTTCTGCTGCTGCCGTCCAGGGGCAACGCCTCCCGTCCCTGGAGCTAGTCCAGTTAGTTAGCCTGTCTACTCACCCCAGCCGCAAAGGCTTCCTCTCTCCCTCCAGGCCTTGCTCTGCAGTTTCCCTCGGGCCCTTTGTTCCCCTTCATCCTCTGTGGGATCTGTTGTGACTGTTTGGAATGATGGCTCACTCTGCCCACATTCTCCCTGGGCCTTGGCTGGGCCCGGCTGCCTCATTGCCACCCCCATTAGCATTCCTTTTCAGTCGCCAGATGTCCTCAATCTCTGCGGCTTCTGCATTCCTATTCTTCCTCTTAAAAAGCGCTTTCCAACAGCAGGCTCTGCCTTTTAGGCCGTCTGAAAGGAGAGCTGCTAACCAGACAGGTGATGGTGTTTGGGGAGTGAGGGAGGCACATCAGATAGGGAACATGAAGAATTTAATGACGGGACAGATGGACACGGGCACTCTGGAAATCTTTGGCAGGTTTTTATATAGCCATTTCAACTTTTAGGAGAGGGAAGGGGGTCCTTAGGAAAGAGTCCAGCCCAACTTTATATTTCTATAATCCATATGCTCATTGGAATATTAAATGTAATAGCCAGCCCCAGCAACTTTCCGTAGCCCTTTGCTTTTTTTTTTTTTTTTTTTGCACAGCACTGGTATTTATTTAACTTGGATGCGTAAGTCTGTCTGACTGTAAAAACAACGGGAAAGTGGTCTGTTATCCACCAGGAATGGAGGGTTTTGGTGAATAGAGACTTAGTAAGTATGTCATTTAAGGATTACCTGTTTGCATATTTTGAAAGTTTTGACACAAGGAGAAGTACTTAGAGCCTCAAATGGAGGAAGTGTGATCCAGAGAGCACTTGAGGGGCTTTGCTCCTTCCTTCACAGGGCACACACCAGCCCTGGGTTCATCATGCAGGACTCCGTCTGAAGGGCTTGCATGAAAACGTGTTTCAGGGTGTGATGCTCAGACGGAATGAGCCCACATTCTTCTGCAGGACTCGGCAAGAACAAGTGGAAAGTCCCCTCTCCCACCGTGGTCCTATTTCATAAATCTCTGGAGGAAGTGGGGGAGGGGGCAAAGTTAAAAAAAAAGTGACTGAGGTAGCTGTCAGTGGAAAGGAGCGGTCACATGACACGAAGAGGCAGAGTCTCATAACGAGGAAGGATGAACCTTGAAGTGTGTTGACAGGTCTTGGTGTCAGCTGAGAGAAAAGCCTCCTGGGGAACAAAGGGATTCTTTTGTGTCTGTGCGAGAGAGGGCTGCAGAAAGCAAGCAAGAAATAGAATGGTATCCTGGAGGCCGGGGATGTGTAGTCCACGGCAGCAGAAATCACGGGACAGATATTTTTAGGTTCTGTTTGAGAGGATGGAGGAAAAAATAATTGGGAGATTGCAGAGTGAAAATAGAAATAACATATTTCAGATGAGACGGAAAATGAAAATACATGTGACTTGACATACACGCACACACGTGTGCACACACGCGCACATATGCATACACAGATGGCATAGGGAAGTGCAGCCAGTCACCTTTACCTGTGTGTATTTTGATGTTTAGGAATTAAAGCAATAACCACATACCCTCAATTGGGAAAGGGGTTAAACTAGCATGCTTAGACACACCCCAATTGGATAGCGGTAGATTTGCGGAAGGGGTTCGGGTTTAACCAGCATGATGAATTTCTTTGAGTCAGCGACAATGAGCCCACTGGGTGAAGCCATGGACATAATTCATTTGGACTTTGCACATGATGCAAAGCCAGCTCGTGTGGTTTTGCCAGTGAAATAGTTAATTGGATATTAGATTGCTGTGGCAACTGGCAGGAAGCAGTAAATGGTTACTCACCCAGCCCAGGCTGATAGAGCGCTTCTCGGGATCACAGGGGGACTCCCGGTAGGCATATGAGGGCAGATTAGAAATGACAGCATGGGAACTAGGGACAGCCAATGAAGGCAGAAAAAGGAATGAAAGAAATTGAAAATGTGGCACTAACAGAAGACTACAGGTGTCTGTCCAGATGGGAGTTAGAACGCTATGACCCAAACCAGAAGTTTGGTATCATCTGTCGTGCAATCGTGTGCCTTCTTCATACAACAGCAAGAATCTTCCTCCAGCCCCAGCCTTGTGCCTGTGGCAGCCACCTAGAGGTGGTAGCCCATTTAAAGGGGAAACAAGCCACGCCCAGTGTGCTTTGTTCAAAGGGACTGGTGTACTTTCCAACAGCCAGAATGCCTGTCAGCCCTTCTCTCCCTTCTCCCCACCCCTCTCCTTCCTTCTCATGCAAATGCACGCCCTGCCTCTGCCTGCTCTCCTGCAGTCCTCCACTCGCTCTGTGTGTCTCTCCTTTTTTTCACTAGTATTTCCATTGTTTTTAGTTATTGACGCATCTCATTTTTTAATTGTGTAAAATATAGTTAACCCACAGACAGACATAATTGCAGAGAGCGTGAGACCTTGGAACACTCAGTCCTGAAAGGGATGTCTCCATCAGATCTGTCCCTCAGGGCTCAGGGAACCCTGCAGAAGAGGAGGCAGAAAGAATGTAAGGACCAGTGGGGATGGAGGACAGCAGGAGAGCAAGGCCCTCTAACTCAGCATGAGCAAAGCTCCTATGAACACACAGGGCCTGCATGGGTCCCCAGCAGGTCCTCTGCATATATTACGGTTCCATTTTAATGTTTTAAAATGGGATTCGTGTGTGAACAGGTGGGTCTTTGATTCCTATGCCTTCTCTTAGTCTCTTTCCCTCCAATTTGTTTGTCTTGTCCAACTCCGGTCTCATAGCTTTAGTTTTCTCTTACTATATTTTATTTTGTTATGTTGTATTATTATCCCTTAGAAGTCTGATCTTTTCTAATGAGACACAGAAAGGGAATGGGTCTGCATGAGAGGGGTGGTAGGAAGGAACTAGAACCATAGACGGAGGGGAAACTGTAATCAGAATATATTATGTGAGATAGGATCTATTTTAAGTACAAGGAAAAATAAAATATAGTTAAAATTTACCCCTGTTCAAAAGTAAAATCCAGCGTGCCAAATTCCTTTATATCAGTCATTCATTACTGTGCATCTCTAGAAATTTCCCTTCATCCCACACTGAAACTCCCTGTTTCTTCCCCACCCTGTGGTCCCTGAAGGAACAGAATGACGGTCCCTTATCAATGGAGCCCTGGCACAGCTTTCCTTTCTCATATGGCTTATATCTCTTAGCATCACGTTGTCAAGATTCCTCCCTGTCGTGGCATGCCTTGGCCTGCCACTTGCTTGTAAAGGACATTGTACATATTTAAACACGCTTACTGCGTGGTTAGATCTCCTCGTCATTCCGTGTGCCGAATGAGAGTCATCGTATGCTCGACACTTGGTAGCGTGAGGCTGACTGAGTGAATTTGGCATCACCCCACAAAGCCGAGAACAAATGACAGGAACACAGATGGTAAAAGTCCAGTGTGGACTGAGCTAAGTGCCATGAGAAGTACACACGGGCTCCTCTGAGATCTAGTCGAGCGTGAAATTACTTCCAGGTATGGGGGCTGGGGATTTCAGAGGGGAGATTTGGAGCCAGACCTTGAGAGATTGATAGGGCGTGGATGGACAGAGATATTGTCAAAGAACTTCCCAGTCCAAGGACTTGCGTGAGCCAGTATGTGTTGTAGGAGGAGCGAGGCTATATTTAAAGAGACATAGTCAGGCTTCGGAATGTCTGTGGTGATGATAGCAGCTATCGCTTGCTCTGAAGCAGGATTAAGACCAGATTGTCGAGGGCTTTGTAGCGGTGTGAGGATTAACTTTACAGACAGTGAGAGCCTGTTAATGGTTTCTCACAATGGGCTCCTACAGGTGGAGTCACTGAATGTAAATCTTTGAGTTGTGTGTGCTATGGGTTGGGAACAGGAAGAAATAGGATGCAAAAAGAAGGCAGTGGAGCACAATGAGGTCACCAGCCAGGATGGTGAAGATGGCAATGAAGAGTGGCTCAGAAGGTCTGGAGACCGTGACTTTGGTTCAAGATGTTCAGAAATGCCCAGGATCCCTCTTTGCACAAAGGCAGGTATAAACCCAGCAAGACAGCGGGTGAAGCAGCAGACAGACCTTCGCAGCTGGGTCACACATCTGTTTGCTGGTCTCTAAATATTCTGCTCAGCAGAGCTTTTTGGTGCCTGAGCTCACTAGGCTTTCCTGCCAGCGCTTGGCTTTCTGGGTCTGTGTGAGAAGTCTCAGTACAAACCACCCCAGGAGGCTCAAGGCCAAGGGCTGAGCTGGAAGGCTTCTAAGTGGAGTCTGTCACTGCCGCACCTGGCGGTCCTCACACGATGAAGCCTGTGTCACAGTTTCCAGTATGCACAGGGCTCCTCACACCACCCCTCCCCCTCGAGCGCTATAACTTAGCAATGGAAATTTGCTCCCACTGGGAGCTTGGCAGGAAGATAATGTTCTTAGCCCAGCAGCCATTCTAGTGCTGGGTTTTCTGACAAAATTGGTTTAGTGCATTTTTATAAAATGCAAATATTAATCTAATTCACTTCCAGTTTTTCAAACTATTCTTGTTCCATTTTACCTTAAAGCAGCTTGCAGACTGCCAGTCAGAAATGGATCTCGTGAGAGATGTTCTCAGAATAAGCTTTCAGTCGGTGGTACATGCCCCTCCTGAGCCGCACAGTTTTGCTGAAACTTTAACTCGCCCCTAGTGGCAACTACATCATTGCTTTTTATGTGGATTGTTGGCCTGTTGGCATCAGACTTGAGAAATCACATCTGGGTCCTTTCTTTAGATCAGCCCACAGTGAAGTTGTGAGTTTGCTTTTAAAGATGTCAGGGAAAGAATTCCAAAACTCTGTGTCATTCTAAAGTGTGTGACCTCTCAGTGTCGTGGTGTTCTTTAACTTGTAGCCATGGACTACCCTGTGCCTTAAAAGTCCCCTCCAGACCTCTGTGTCCTCTTGAGTAAACCACGTGCTTGAAGCAGAAGCTGACATTCTGGTGGAATCTGGCACCACTGTACTAAGGATATCACTCTTACAATCTCATTATCTGCCTGTGAAATAAATATATTGCCTAACTCACTGAAGCCCCATTCCCCAGGTGAGGGAACTCTGGCTCAGTTAAGATGCTCTCCCTGACCAGAAAGACTGTGTCAGACCCCTCCACCCACAATGCCTCACCTCTTCCCCTGCTCTGCATTCGACTGACCTCATCTGTCAACCCTCATGTCTGAGCTGACTGAACCCTTCTTGGAAAGGATAAACCAGTGCTGAGTTTTGGCTACAGGCCTGGGAGGGTAAATTGGTCCCTGTGCCCCAGGGAGCTGAGTAATTGATGGGAAGCTATATATGAAAAATGAGACCACTTGCTGTGATCTCCACAAATGTGGGTAGATTCTGGCTGTTCTGGGCTGGGGCTTGAAGGAGGAACCAGGCTGTAAAGATGCTTGGCTGGGGATCGAGGGTCCCGTTTTAAGGTGGCTCCTTCATGTTACCATTGACAGGTTTGGGGAAGAAGCTTCAGATCTTCATATGGTGCCCTCCTTAGGGATATCCAGTAGCCTCATTCATGTTGCCTGATTTTCCCCATCTTTGATTACCGAGTCTTCAAAATCACACTGTCACAGGGCATCCCTGTGCATTTCAGAAGAAAACTCTGAGAGCGTGAGAGCAGTAGAGGCAAGGATGACTAGAAGATCACTACAGTGCACCATCACCTACTTCGATTGGGAAAAGCAAGAGGAAGGAGAAAGATAATGTGTACTAGAGAAAAGACTCAGGTGGGGGGGGACCCCAAAATGAGTTACCGCCACCTTGCTTCCTTAGCTGCTAATCATAGTTCTGCATTAGAGACTGAAGCAGGAGGCAGGAGGATAGGGGATGCTAATCCACAAGGCTACTGGGTTATTTAAGCTATACCTCCTTCCACTCAACATCTGAATTGAGAACCAAGGACAAATTGATTGGGACTAATGATGATTGGAATGTCAGCATCACTACTGATGGTGATGGACAAAATTTGAAGCCACAGTTCTCTGCTCTCTGTGTGGACCTTGGGACCTTCTTCTCAACAGGGCACTTGGCTATATAAGGCAGGCAAACTTCCTTAGAACCATTACCTTCTGGATATCAAACTCAGTATAAGGATACAGAAGGTGTCCCTCTAGGTAACAGACCTGACACCCCACCTCTCCTGGCTCATAGTGGGAAGGCAGAGCAGAGCCCATACAGTCTGTAGGAAGAACGTCACAGCTACTGTAAGCTCCGAAATCAAATCTACTCATCTCTTCCTAGAGTAGAGGGTAGGACAGAAATGGTTCCCCTGTTAAAAGTCCATATAAAACACAGCCTTTGGTATGGCCAAGATACAAAATACTGGAAGCAGATAAAAATATTCTTTCCTATGTAGGTAGCTCAGCCACACCAGCCTGGTCATTACTAGTGGATTAAAATGAATACCCAGGCTCAGTCTCTGTTAATGCCGAGTCTGCTAAACAGAGATTCGCTGTATTTTGAGTTTTATGAACTCTTGTAAATTCGTGTGTTTGCATGGAGGCGCTGTGCTGACCGACGATGCATCACTTTTACTGCTGATCTGAATAGTCTACTTCTCTCCTGCAGGCACAGGGTGGTGGTTTCCTATCCTCCTCAGAGCGAGGCGGAACTTGAACTCAAAGAAGGAGATATTGTGTTTGTTCATAAAAAACGCGAGGATGGCTGGTTCAAAGGCACGTTACAAAGAAATGGGAAGACCGGCCTTTTTCCCGGGAGCTTTGTGGAAAACATCTGATCTGAGGGAGACTCCACGTCGGGAAAGGGTGGCATCACATCCCGTGACTAAGAGCACAAGGCAGCGTCATAGGAAGCGCACATCCGTGGACTTCCAGGTCTCCAAGAGCTGAGCAGAGGATAGACATGTGACTCCAGAGCCGGGACCTGGTTACCCCAGCAGGCAGAGTGAAGGCGGCCCCTGTGTGGGTTCCATCCCTCTGGGTTCTGATGTGTAAAGTGTGCCTTGTACTGTCTAGTGGACTATACAGAGAAATGTCTTTTTTTTTAAAGATGTATAACTAAAATGGACAATTGTTTACAAGGCTTAACTAATTTATTTGCTTTTTTAAAACTTGAACTTTCTTGTAATAGCAAATTCTTTGAATTATGATTTTTAAAAAAAATTAATTTATGAAATGATGGCTAAGGAGAAGCTGGATTCTCTCCTGTTGAGAGCAAGAGGTTCTTTTTAACATAGACTGCTCCCCCCTCCCCTGCTCGCTGCCCTCCTCCCCCAGCTATATTTCGCTTCTTTTAGACAAAAATGCCAGTTTTCCAAACAGACAACTGAATACTGACCATCAAGGGGCGGGGAGACAGTGGCTTCTGGCTAGCAGAGTCAGTGGGGCCATCTCTCTGCTTTCTTCAGAAACCAACCCGAAGATCTAATCCTCGATTTCATTTTGTGGGTTTTTCGTTTTCCTAGAATGAAGTGGGTGAAGTAAGAAGGAAAATAAAGCACAACCATTGCCTAAAAATATGTATTTGTTTGCTGACACAAGCAGCTCCGTGCGTTGGTTGGGAAGTAGGAGAAACTGAAGTTGTAGTCACTGTGTGTGAATGACTTTCAAATGTAATTCCCGTTTTACCCTCAAGTGAATCTGCATGCCCAAGACACAGTAAAAATTTGTGAGACGGTGGTGGTAAGGGCTGCGCTCTCGTTGAAGTCGAGAGCTGTCAGAAACACTGGGAAAGTCCTGTTCATCCATTGTGAGTCCTCCGCCATCTTGCATGTGTTCCTGGATCCCCACAGTGATGTGGACTGTGCATGGTGTGTATATGTCGCTGCAGTTTCCACTCAGAACTGACCGATACGGGAGGTTTAAACAATAAACAGCAATCTCTTGTCTGCCCCACCACCACTACTGACCGAGATGTCTTGAGCGTGCTTGCTCGCTCTCGGAAGGCATACATTAGCCAGCACACCAGTGGTTCGTTAAATGCTCTGTCGTATGTGTCCTCCCAGCGGACTGATGTGAAGGGCGAGTGTATCCAGGAGACCACTCGCTCCTGTGACTGGGTAGAAGCTCCGCAAGGCTTGCTGGGAGTGGCTGTGCCCACACCTTACAATTGCTGCAGGGTCCAGCCGAGCCCATCTTTTTAGATCCATCCTTTGATATCTGGTGGTGTCTTCCAGTTTCATCCCAGCCGTGGGTCTGGGTAGTCTTGGAAGCAGCTGGAGGAAAGACAGCCAGGTAGTGAACGAGATTGTTCTACAGTTCTCTTCTGGGTAAGTTAAGGAAGGAAGGCCACATACCACCAGCTTTTTTCTTTTCCTTTTTTAACTGTGAGAAGGAAGTAGCTGGGAAAGACCCACATGAACTGAAGAATCAAGTAATGGCAAGAGATTCCATTGTCTTCAAAAGTCATGTAACGTGTTTGGAAGTGGAATTGTTCCTGTTAAGCTTTTTTTTTTTTGATATAAAAACACTGTATATTATGTTCCTTTGTGTTGAATTTTTTTAAAAAAATACTTTACTTGGATATTCATGTAATATATAAAGGTTTGGGGAAATGAACGTTAGTTAGAAAGAAAAGCTGACATCAGCTTTCATCTGTGTGAGTTGACACCAACATATCATTATATTTTTTATTTTTGAAAATTGGTGTATTTTATAGAAATTTTAAAAAAGCAAAAAGACTACTACAAGTTAAGAGGATTTTTTTTAACCTGTCTTTTCTCCATATTTTCAGCTATGTGATTGAAGTATCCTTGGTAATAGTTCCCTGGTATAAAGTTGATTAAAATGTCATCTCTTGGTAGAAGATTAGGTGATGTAATGTGTGGGATTCCTATTGGTTGTTTTGGAGACAGTAGATGGATGTTGTAACAAGGGCTTGTTACACAGTGGTGGTAATGATAAAATTACACTTTATCATTCCGTTTGTGTTAATTTTGAGGACTGGATGAAAGGTTTCATTATTAAAAGTTGATGTTCAACCCTTCTGTGCCCTTTGTATCAGTCTTTGAAATATTTGCTCTTTAAAATGAACAATAATAAAACACCGTGGGGCTGGAGGGGCAGAGCAGTCGTTGAGAGCATGGACTGCTCTTACAAAGGATCTGAACTCCGGTCTCACACTGGTCAGCTCACATCTGCCTGTAACTCCAACTCCACGGGACCCAAAACCCTTCTGACCCCTTCAACATTTTATTAGGAACACACACACACACCACAGAGAGGGAGATTTTGAAAACTTGGTCACTTTTGATTTAATTCTTTTATTATTAATTCACTTATTCTCTGACTTAATTTCTAAATGACAAAATTCTTTGCATGCAGCTCAGGCTGGAGATGCCTCCTATGATGGTCAGTCTGATGGTTCTGATTTATTTTTTTCCTTTCAAACAAACCTTAATTGCTTAGTTCTCGAAGAAGCCTAAATTCTTCAAAGAGTTTCTGGGTCTCGGAAGATAGTCTGTAACCCTTGCTGAGCTTGGTCCCTCCCAGATTCCTAAAATAGCCTGGCGAGTGCATGATTTCTAAGTGTGGGTGCAGCAGAGCCAAGCACATGACCACTCCAGGTCTGTGGCGTGGGAACACTGTCCCTCAGCTCACCATGATTTTAATCTCCCATAAAATGAAAGGCTCACACAAGTCTTGTTTAAAACTATGTTCTTGTTGACTTTGGGTGACCATATCAAATTACTTGTAAGAATTAAAGGTCAGGGATTCTAGGTTGTACTAAAGCTGGAGCCCCGAATCTCCCATTGTAATTGCCAGTGTGAGCCAATCATGACATAGGCTCCTCCTGGTCTTGCCCCGTATATCCTGCTGAAGGTGAGGGGCAACAAAGAAAAGGTCGCTGTTTGAAGAGTCTCACCTTTTCTCCTCTCTTCCCTTTTCCTCTTTTCTTCCTTCCTTCCTTCCTTCCTTCCTTCCTTCCTTCCTTCCTCTTTCTTTCTCTCTCCCTCCCTCCCTCTTTCTCTCTCTCTCCCTCTCTCTCTCTCTCTCTCTCTCTTTTTTTAGACAATCTCTCTATTTAGCTGGCTAACCTAGAACTTGTCACATAGACCAGACTGGCCCCAAACTCACAGAAATAAGCTTTTCTCTGCCTCCCCGAGTTCTGGGGTTAAAGGGATGTGCCATATCATGTTTAAATGTGTAATATTAATTTCATCAAATTTTAATCAAAATCTTTTGCCTTTTCCCTGTAGGGCATATGGTATAGAATAAATGCCTCTCAGGGTCTAAGTGCATTCCAAAGGAACAGACAAAGGCACTGTTTACAAGGGCTACACACTTAATTTTCTGTTTCTATAATAAAAAGACATTTTCTTTTTCTTGAGATGGCATTTCATCATGTAGGCCAGGCTGCCTTTAAGCTCCTGGGCTTAAGCGATCCTCCTGACTTAGACTCTAAATTTCCCAAAGAGCTCGAACCGTAGACACGGATCATGTTCAGTTTAGGGTCGGGTTTTTAGAGCCTCTAGAGCTTCAGGGGTTTTTCCGACTCAGGGTTATAACGACTCTAGAATTTACATTTGGAAAGGGCTTTTATTTAATGCCTTGTTTGTATGTATCCATGGGAAGGTTTTTTTTTTTCAATGTGTGTGTGTGTGTGTGTGTGTGTGTGTATGTGGTATATATGTAGTATGTGTGTCCCAGCATTCATGTGACATCAGAGGTGAACTTTGCAGATTCAGTTTTCTCCTTCTACCTTTCCATGGCTTCCAGGGATTGAACTCTGGTTGGCAGGTGTGCTTGGTAAGCTCCTTTATCTGCTGAGCCATCTCGGCTCTTATCACTATTATTATTATTATTATTCACAGGATGGGCAGGGGCATGCACTGTGATCAGGAATCAGTTCTCCCACTGTGTGCTCTGGGTATCTAACTTGGATCATCAAGCTACCCACTGAACCATTTTGCTGGTTCATGAAAAGTTATTTTTTTTTATGCATTTTAAACCAATTAAACTGCTCTTATCAAGGAAAGTTCAACTGAAAACACTTCAACAAAGGAAGCCTGTCTGCCTCTGAAATAAACCCCAGTGTGCTTACGAAGGAGACTAGCCAGTTTGGCAAAGAGGACGGACCCTCCTGTGGATCCAGACTATGGGGAGTGCTTGGGACTTCGCTCTGCCCCACAGGCCCTTATCAGCAGACACAGGAAGGAGCTATCAGACTGAGAAGCTGACCAGCCAAAGTAAACAGTGACAGCTTTACTATACGTGTCTCTGATTGAGTAGATTTGTGTTTCCTATCACAGTTAACCCTTGAGCAATGCAGTTTTAAACTGGGCAGGTCCACTGTATATATAAAATTTAGAGATTTGTGACAGTTTGCTGGATGGCGGAGGCAGGGGGGCGGGGGACACAGACCACAAACCCACGCAATATCAAACAAAACCAAAAAGCATACAATGTATGTAGATAACAGTCTCTCATTCACTACCATAAAATACACACGGATCTGTTATTTTAAAAGTTAAAAATTTATCAAAACTTACCCAAACACAGACTGCCCGAAGAAACACAAACAGAAAAAAAAAAAAAAGGCATGCTCATAGACATAAGACACAGCATAAATTATAACTGCTTTAAAGGGCCTGCAGTGATCCTGCAGCTGCCTGCTGGTTCTGTTGCCGAGAACCTAGGAGGGGAGGCACCTGCTTAAACCCCCCTGTGAGCACGCGATCCTCTTGCCTGGAATTGAGCAGCAGTCAGCAGTAATGGCCCACAGCTTTCACACGTGTTTTTCACAGCCTAAGACATGGAAGACTTGTGCTAACCAACTGCTGGTGGCCGCAGCGAGGCTCCCGGTCCACTAGCTGAGTTTTTAGAGAGGTGTGTGTAGGTTTTTGACTCCATGAGGAACTTGGCACCGCTGACACCTGCGTTGCTGAGTTTTTAGAGAGGTGTGTGTAGGTTTTTGACTCCATGAGGAACTTGGCACCGCTGACACCTGCGTTGTTCACACGTGCAAACACTCTGACTTAGCTTAGATTTCCGTTTCGGAACACCCAACAGAATTTGCTCCGTGTGGCTTCTCGTCTCCCAGAAGGGTCAGGAGTCTAGCAATGACGTGGAAGGTAACTGCAGGTGACATTAAGCTTTGATTCCCCAGTCCCTGTATTTGTACAGGGTCAGACTAAGTGGTGTTATGGTACCATTAAGTCTCCGAAGATAAGGGAATTATAAAAAATAATAAAATAAAAAATAGCAGCTACCACTGCTATTGCCTTCACCTTAGATAAAATATTTGCTTCCAAGAGGTTGCTGACCTTGGAGTTGAATCTTTCAAGACTGGAATGCTTGTAAAGGAATAAGAGAGAGAAAGAGAAAGACTGGAGTAAGCCTTCCTAAACCCAGTGTCTGCAGAAGGAAAACATTGGTCAGTTCAACAAGAGAACATTTGAAGTATCCACAGCGTAAAACACTGTAACCAAAGTCAAAACAATGATGGGTGGCGAAATGTCATTAGCGGTTTTCAACCTGTGGGTCGTGGCCCCTTTGGGAGTTGAAAGACCCTTTCACAGGGGTTGCCAAAAACCATCAGAAAACACATATTTACATATTTATCATGATTCATAATAGTAGCAAAATTACAGTGAAGAAGTAGCAACAAAAATAATTTTAAGGTGAGGGAGTGTATCCAAGGGTGGCGCCATCAGGAGGGCTGGGAACCACCGCTGTCATTCCTGTAGCAGATGACAAGATATTGCCCTTACATGTAAAGGGCTCGTATAGATCAGAGCAATGGCTTGTGACAGAACCTGCCTTTGCCTCTTGTCTTTCACAGTTCATTTTCCAGTCCTCCAGGTTAGATACAGCTGTCTTCCTAACTAGGTTAGATTGCCATTGTGTGAGGCATAGTATGGATGTGTAGCCCAGGTTGACTTCAAACTCAAGATTCTCCTGCCTCAGCCTCTGCAGTGCCAGGATTCCAGACACATGCCACCATGCCTGGGACTCTGCTGGGTTCTCGCTGAGATATAAGTAAGGTGGTAAAAGAAACTTCTGCTAGATTATTGTTGGGGGAGCCACAAACCCCTTGTCATTTTGTGTACCTGGTGCTTGCTACCCTCCCTTCAGGCATACCATGTAGCCAGGGCAACCAGTTCAGCGACTATCTTGAGTCACATTTTGTATTTTTATGAGGGATTGTTTAGATAGAGCTACAAGCAGAGCCAAGAGATGCTCAGGAAAGCCCTGATTATTATACTCACAGGCTCTAGAGAATTCAGTAAGCGGGGTATAACACTCAAGGCCATTAAAGGAAAAAAAATTAAATACGAACAAACAAACTAACTCGGAGTGGTCAGGAGGCAGAAGATAGGAACAAAGGAAACATTTAGGCCGCTGCCTATACTGGATTCTTGCAGGAAATCCAAGCTGGACAGGGTAAACAGTTTGCGTAGTTTCAGCAGCTTTAGGCTGTTGGGGTGGTCTCCCGATGCCTGGCACCTGGCCCTGGGCAATGAAGGCCAAGGAATGTTGGGGCACCCGTGGGTAGAGGAGGCCCAGTGCTAGTGTGGAAGGGTAGTTTGTATATCAAGGCTTGTTCCCGCAGGCCCCTGGTTACATTTCAGAACTGTTCATCCCTTAGAAAGGAGCAGTTTTTATCTATAAACCCAGGAGCATGGCGGGGGGGGGGGAGCATGTCTCTGTACCTGCACCAGCAACAGTAGAGGAGAGAGAGTCTGTGTAACTACATACCCAACAGTGTCCATGTGGAGGTCAGAGGGCTCCGCGAGTCCCAGAGATGGGGCTCATCAGGCTTGACAGCAAGCCGCTTTATCCACAAAGCCATCTCATAAGCCATGTCAAAACATTATAACAGAGAAAAGTTATAAATGCATGTGAACTACAAAGTATTCTTAAAAGTGGAAGCTACTCGCGTACTGAGGTGATAAAGAATGAACTTGAAGGCTAAATCTCATCCCAGGTAAGTCTCCTCCGCTGCTCCGAGAAGCGACACCCATCTGACACACCCGAGGCCCTGCCTTTCATTCCCCAGGGATGGGGACAACAATTCAAGATCATGACGAAATTACAGGCTTAATACAACCTAAATTATTTCTCTTTAGCCGGGCTGTATATGAGACTAGTCTTGAGGGAAAGCCACTGTCCCTGGTCTCTTTCCACCACCAGTCTATTGTTCCCAGAAACTGGAAGTTCATCCAAAATAAATTAGCTGGATTCTGGTGGCACCTGCCTGTGGTCCCGGGAGGCAGGAGGATTGTGAGTTAGAGGACAGTCTGGGTCTATCTCAGCAAAGAGAACTCTAATAAGATAAAACACCCAGCCAAGTGAACCAGCGAGTGAATGGCAGCTCTTCACCACCGAATCCATCCCCCAGTCTCATCTCCAGCTCTGCGGCGGACCATGTGCTGAGGCCTCCCTTCCTCCCCTCCCTGCCCCTAGCTCCAGAGACACTTGCTCAACCATGTTCGTTATTGCTCAATTCATAATAACCCAAAATTGGATGTCCCTCAGCAGATACAGGGATAAAAAAATGTGGTACATTTACACAACGATATATTACTTAGCTGTTAAAAAATGTAATCATGAAATCTATAGATAAATGGACGCAACTAGAAAAAACCATCCTGAGTCGGGTAACACAGACCCAGAAAGACAACTATGGTATGTGTTTGCTTATATGTGGATATTAGCTGTTATGTCGATGGTGAACAACCTGCAAATTCATGGAACCACAGCGTAAGGGCCTGGTAGTGGGGTAGGGGACGGTAGATAGCCCTACAAAAGGCAAATAGAATGGACAGTTATGAATTGATGGGGATGGGGACTAGAACAGGAGAGTGAGATGGAAGAGGGTGATGATATAGGGAGAGACAGCTAAAATTAAGGGCCATATGAGGGGTAGTTTGGGAACCTTATACAGTAGAAGATTTCTAAAATATGTACATATGTGAAGGCAATCTAAATGAAGTCACCAAATAATGGAGGTAAAGTACCGACTAGCCATCTCTTGTTACCAGCTGAATCTTCCAGTACCAGGAATGTGATACATCGAATTGCGTTGTTGGCCAAAGGGGTCCTGTGGGAATCTCCAAACAAACCAGACTCTTGCCAAGACTATAGGTTGCTCCCCACAAACTGACAGCAAGGCCCCATTGCTTAAAACGACAGCCACACAACTCATTGAACATGGAGAAGTTGAGCTGGTGACTGCATAGACTCTCCACCCCTACACTCTAGTGTCTTTGGTACAGGAAGGTACTCTGCAGGCTACCAAAGAGAAATGTGAACACTGACCCAGCCACAAACCGTTTCCTGCCTGCAAGATGTGTTAGTGCAAGGGCGGCCAAAGCTTGTGGGAGTAACCACCCAATATCTGATTTGACTTAAGGCTTACTCCTCAAGTCAGACCCCACACCCAACACTAATTGGGTGACTGAGAACCTGAGACTAGATAGTCCAAAGACTGGGGTAAAACCAAATACTACTGTTCTAAAAAACAAAACAAAACAAAACAAAAACATAGCAATAAAATGACTCCTAATGACATTCTGCTATAGTCATAGATCAGTGCCTTACTCAGTCATCATTATAGACACAAATGGGAACAAATACAGAGACCCACAGTTGTGGAATATTAGTCTGAGATGTGTTACATTCATTTATGCTGTGGAATATTTTTTTAATTATGCAAAGATGTGTTGCATTCTTTTATGTTGCATTTGTTTCACTCTGTGAAGCTGTGTTACTGTGCTTGCCTAAAGCACCTGATTGGTCTAATAAAGAGCTGAATGGCCAACACCTAGGCAGGAGAGGGACTGCCAGGCAGAAAGAATAAATAAGAGGAGAGAGGAAGAAGAAAGAAGATTGAGGATCAAAGAAAGGGGGAGAGGAGGATGCCTGCCACCCAATCACACAGCCAGCCATGGAGTAAGAAGGAAAGGAAGATATATAGAATAAAGGAAGGTTAAAAAAAAAAAAACAAGAGGTAGTTAAATAGAAACAGGATAATTTAAGATAGAAAAGCTAAGACTGGGCATTCATAAGTAAGAGTAAGTCTCTGTGTACTTATTTGGGAGCTGGGTGGCAGGCCTCCATAAGAGTTAAAAAAAAAAAACCTAACTATAACCCACAGCTAGATATTATTCAGAGAGTGAGAGACATTAGAATACTCACCCCTAACGGGATGTCTCCATTAAATTCTTCCACTAGGGCTCAGGGAACCCAATGGAAGAAGATGCAGAGGCTGTAAGAGCCAGAGAGGATGGAGGACCGGGAGGAAAAAAAGCCCTCTAAACTAACATGAGCAAAGCTCATATGAACACACAGGTCTGGACCAGGTCATTTGCACATACATTATGTGCATATATTATTAAAATAGTGTTTTTATGGGATTCCTGAGTGGGAGAAAAGATAGACCTCTGTTTCTTGTGCCTTCTTGGGCTCTTTTCCTTCTGGTTGTTTATTTTGTATAGTTCTGTTGTGTTAGCTTGTTTTTATTTTATCATTCCTTAGAAGCCTGCTTATTTTTAATGACAGGAAGAAAGGCAGTAGATTCGAATGGAAGGAGAGGTGTGGAGTAACTGAGAGGGATACAGGGAGTAGAAACCATAACTGGGATATATTATGTGAGAAGAAGATCTATTTTCTTTTTTTTGTTGTTTTTGTTTTTGTTTTTTGGTTTTTCGAGACAGGGTTTCTCTGTAGCTTTGGAGCCTGTCCTGGAACTAGCTCTTGTAGACCAGGCTGGTCTCGAACTCACAGAGATCCGCCTGGCAGAAGATCTATTTTCTATAAAAGAAAAAAATCTATCAGGAAGCCAGAGAGAGAGAGAGAGAGAGAGAGAGAGATGTAGGAGGAAGGCTGCTTGTTCATCCCACCCACCCAGAACCAAAATAACCACACAGAAACTATATTCTTTAAAACACTGCTTGGTCCATTAGCTCTAGCTTCTTATTGGCCAACTCTTACATAATAATATAACCCATTTCTATTAATCTGTGCATCGCCACGTGGCTGTGGCTTACCAGCTAAAGTTCCAGCATCTGCCTCTGGCGGGGCTACATGGCTTCTCTCTGATTCTGCCTTCCTCCTCCCATGCTATAAGCCAAGTCAGTTTCTTTATTCATTAACCAATAAAAAGCAACACATAGACAGAAGGACCTCCCAAACCAGAGTGAGAATAACAAAAAACATTAAAAGGTTCATTCTTTATATAAATACACATTTAAAATATTATTTTTCACATATAAAATGAAGACTTTTTAAAAAGTTGAAATCATTATATTGGCAAAATAAAAGATACTCAGTATGAAAATTACAAATGTCTTAACCCCTTTTAAGAATCTATGGTCCTGATGCACTTATTCATTAAGCATGAAATGACACCACCTATTCAGAAGTCTTCTTCTTTGTTTTAGAGACAGGGTCTTGCTAAGTAACCCAGGTGTGGTGGTTTGAAAGAAAATGACCCCAAAGGGAGTGGCACTATTAGGAGGTGTGGCTCTGTTGGAGTGAGTATGGCCTTGCTGGAGGAAGTTTGCCACTGTGGAGGCAGGAGGCAGGCTTTTGCGGTTTTATACATGCTCACACCACACCCATTGTCTCAGTTTACTTCTTGTTGCCTGCAAGGTGTAGAACTCTCAGCTACCTCTCCAGCACCAGGTCTTCATGCACACCACCATGTCCCACGATGATGATAATGGACTAAACCTCTGAAACTGTAAGCTACCACCCCAATTCAATGTTTTCACTTATAGGAGTTGCCATGGTTATGGCGTTTCTTCACAGCAATAGAAACCCTCACTAAGACAGAAGTTGGTACCAGGTATTGGGGTGTTGCTGTGATAGGCCTGACCATGTTTTTGTGTGGAGGAATTTGGACTCTGGGAGTTTGGGTTAGGAAAGCAGTGGAATGCTTTTAGCACCACTTAATGGGCCATACCACTAACAG
>JAQHUG010000286.1:1911621-1928511 GCA_028555095.1 Dicrostonyx torquatus
TGAAGCCTGGATTGCCTTGGAGACCCCAAGATGTTGGAGATGCTAGAGCTATGGGATTCCAGCCAAAGAGAACTGCTAACAGGGAGTGGAACCAGCCCAAGGGAAAGAAGTGTGTTGCAGTCAACAGAGCTGAAAGCAGTTGGAGATTTGAAGAGCTCTTTAACATCAGACATGGAGATGCAGAGTCTGGGGTTTGCCCAGCAGGTTTTCAGTCTTGCTTTGGTCCAGTGTTTCCTCACTGTGCTCACCTCCCTTTATTTTGGAGTGGTAATGTATATCCTGTGCCATTACATGTTAGAAGTATGTGATCTGCTTTTTGATTTTAATTTTACAGGGGATTACAGTTAAGAGATTGCTTGATCTCAGAAGAGACTTTTGACTTTTAAATAAATTTGAGACTGTGATAGACTATGGAAACTTTTGAAGTTAGACTGAATGCAGTTTTTTTCTTTATGATATAGCTACCCACCCTTGGGGGTCAGGGATGTATTAGTTTGAAAGAAAATGGCTCCCAAAGGGAGTGGCACTATTAGGAGGCGTGAGTTTGTCGAAATGTGTGTGGCTTTGTTGGAGGAAGTTTATCACTTTGGAGGCAGGCTTTAAGGTCTCATATATGCTCAAGCCACACCCAGTGTCTCAGTTTACTTCCTGCTGCCTGCAAGGTGTAAAACTCTCAACTACCTCTCCAGTACCATGTCTGCCTGCACACAACCATGTCCCACTGTGATGATAAGGGACTCTACATCTGAAACTGTGACCTGCCACCTCAATTAAATGTTTTTATTTTTAAGAGTTGCTATGGCCGTGGTGTCTCTTCACAGCAGTAGAAAGCCTAACAAAGACACTAGGCTAGCCTGGCATTTACTATCCTGTTCCTGGGGCTCAAAAGTTCTGGGATTAAATTAATGACCTACCTACAGGTCAATATATATATATATATTAGTAAAATATTGGAAACAACCATATTATCCAATGATTTTTAAAAAAAAAACCCTGTTAAATATATCCTTTTTATGTTTGAGATGTCACACATGGCTGTGAATGCTTTAATGTAACTACTTGGACTATGGAATGCTATTTGTAATGAGACTTTATTTAACTAATTCAGATTTAAATAGCCACAATGGGATCCTTACAGAATTGGTTGAGTTCAGTTCTAATGAATACAGCTCATTTGCATGTGTGTGCTCTGGGGACTGCGCCCAGGGTCTTGCACGTGCTACATAAGCACCCTACCACTGAGCTGCAGCCCAGCCCTTTCAATTTTATTATGAGACAAGTCTACCTAATTTGTCCAGGCTGGTCTCAGACTTGGAATCCTCCTGCCTCTGCCTTTGAGGTATTCTAATTAGTTATAAAACTCTTTCTGAAATTCTTAGGAAGCAGAAAAGCAAAATGCACCTTGTATGCAGCCACTTCCAGCAAGGAACAACTTAGGCATTTTCAAATTTTCACCCTGAATTCTGATTTTCTTCCGCGTCACTCAAGTGAACTGAATTCCTCACCCCACCAATGGATATGTTAAGGATTACAGAAAATTGATATGAAAAACCCTGCCCAATATGTGAAAACATTGAAATTTTGGCATTATTCTTTGTATATGTGTGTGTGCACACGCGTGTGTGTGTATGTGTGCAGGTGTGTTGGTGGGAGGAGACTCCCACCTCTCACATGTTAGAAACATACTCAATACTAAACTCTCACCTTAGCCCAGAGATAGTTTAATTTTGAAGAGTTTCTTCCTCCCCATATGCTCCACAAGGAAGCAAAGAAACAGCATTCAGGGAGCACAGTGGGAAGGGCTGGCACTATGGCTCAGCCAGGTAGAGACACTTGCTACCAAACCTTGTGACCTGCGTTCAGTGCCAGGGCCCACCGCAGTGGAAGAAGAGAACACATTCCTGTACATCATCCTCTGACCCCCACACATGTGCAGTGGCATAGTCCCCTACCCACATTAGTACATAAATTGTGATTTTAAAAATTTGAGGCAGGGGAATAAATGGGCTCTGCTACTAAAGCCTTCGATGTGTCTGAGTGGCCGTCCCAGAGAACACACACGCGAAGTTCCCCATATCCACCCTGTTCCGAGTTTCTCATCTGCTCTGAAGAGCCTCAGAATGAGCATGTGGCCCCTGCCCCCCAGGCTGCCGGGGTGATGATCACATGATCTGCCCACTGTGAACAGCATGGGCATTTTCTCAACAAACTAAGACTGGGGCTCACAGAGGGGAACAATGGCACTTCAGCCCTCTAATTAAACATGGGCTGACGTCTCTGGCACAAAGCCTCAGCTTCTTATTCCCCGACCCCTGGAACAAGGTCAGGGGAGTGAAGGCTGGCTGTCTGCTCCTTATCTCCCAGTCCCATCTAGTTCAATTCTCCTAGCAGTGGAAATTGAAAGCTTAGTGGAATTGCCTCTCTCTCTCTCTCTCTCTCTCTCTCTTTCTCCCTTCCTCCCTCCCTCCTTGTCTCAAGCACTCAAGGGTGCTACAACATGAAGCCAGAATGTCCTTTTAAGTAAAACCAATTTCCTATAAATTGTATCACACACACACGTTCAACCAACTCCCTTATGGCAGAAGCACCATAAAGACATTTCTTGCCGCCAGCTTGCTCTTTAATACAAGCTAATTCAACCATCCCCTGTGGTTTAATTTGTAATTCCTCTTTAGTTTTCTTTTCCTACTAAGGTTTTGTAAAAACTCCAGTTAAGGATTGTCTGGTCACCGCCGTAGCTCTATGCACAGCATAGATTTAGCATGGCCCTGGCCCTCCGTTCAATCCCTAGTGCTCGCGCCTCTGATTTCACACTTGAGATTGGTGTAGTAGCAGGTACTCTATGACTAAAAACTTTTTTTAATGGTTTTGATAAGCACTAATAGTGCCACCAAGGCTTATGGGTCTTTGATGGAAGAGCAACTGCTGACTTTGGAGGCCCTGTGTCACAAAAGACCACCTGGGCTGCGGAAACCCTCTCTTAGAGCAGAGGGATGGATAAAGAAAGGAATTTAGGAACCGAGTGCGTGAAAGCACCTCATTCATTAAACTGCCCCCCAGGGGCTCAAGCAGCCAAGTTATGGAAAAAAAAGCAACCTGCAAAGGACACAAGCAAGCCCAAGAAAAGAAAAGCAGAGTCCTTCATTCCCGACTACAAGGAGAAAGCAGAGCTCCGCTGTGTCTGCCCGGCGTTGTCCAGCAGGCCACCTCCCCCTTCCCTGCTCAGCCAACACAAGCAAGAGGGCAGTCCATAGATAGCCACACCGCAGCTTCTTCTACCGGGGTAGCAATTGTGGACTCCTGTGATGTGGTGATGGTTTGCAGAAATCAAAGTCAGAATTGAGTTTCTACCCTTTAAGCTGAAGAGATTCTTTCCTGTGATATTTGCCTGAAACAGATTGTGGGATTGGCATAGTATCTCGTCGGGGCTCTAAAATGAAATGGGAGTGGGTGAAGCCTTCAGAACAGGGAGGAATGAGGCTGTACTGGAGTCTCTTCTACCTGCTGAGCTCAACCAGCGACTTAGAGCTAAAGACAGCGGACCCACAGCCTTAGATTCAGACCTGGAGCCTTTGGTCTCACCCTGTCACATATGCCAGACAATGGAGGTTTTTCTTTTCTTCTTAAAATAGTTGGTACTCTGCATTACTTCTTCCATTCTTACTGCTCCTTAAGTCACCATCTCCATCCATCTCGTCTGTCCAGCCTGCCTCACCCCACAACCCAGCCCCGCACTCTCCTTGGTGGAGCTTGATGTGCAGTGGAATCATCTGTAAATAAGAGTCCGTGTTCAGAACGGGACACTCCCAGCTGTTCCCCATAAGTTCCTCATGCAAAAAGATGGTGATGGTGGGCAGGTGGGAGTATTTGTTGTTTGGGGTTCTTTTTGAGACAAGGCCTTACCTTGTTCCTGACTTGCCTTGAACTCTTGATTCTCCTGTCTCAGCTCTCTCCCGCAACCAATACTGAGATGATACCTAAGTGCTATCAGTCTGGGCCCAGTTCCAACTCAGCCTCAAACTCACCAAGACCTACCTGGCCGCCTCTGCCTCCCCAGTGCTGAGGCCCAGCTACATCCAGATTTCTTTTCTTTTTTTTTTTAAGAGAATGAAGCCAGCATTTTTTTTAAAGATTTATTTATTTATTATGTATACAGTGTTCAGCTTCCATGTATGCCTGCAGGCCAGAAGAGGGCACCAGATCTCATTACAGATGGTTGTGAGCCACCATATGGTTGCTGGGAATTGAACTCAGGACCTCCAGAAGAGCAGTCAGTGCTCTTAACCTCTGAGCCATCTCTCCAGCCCTCTTTTCTTTTTCTTTTGGTTTTTTAAGACACAGTTTCTCTGTAGCTTTGGATCCTGTCCTGGAACTAGCTCTTGTAGACCAGGCTGGCCTCGAACTCACAGAGATCTGCCTGCCTCTGCCTCCCTAGTGCTGGGATTAAAGGCGTGCGCCACCACCGCCCGGCTTGCATCCAGATTTCTACAGAGCTTAAAGATATGTTTTATTTGCCTGATATAAATTCACGTGTGCATTACTATATTTCAAACATGTTGAATGGGTTCTCTGGTGCCACTGTTTGACAAACAGTAAGATGCTCTGAAAGACACAGGAGAAATACTTGAAACATTTTTGTTACATTTATTCATAGTGTCATATATGAGTGTGGTAGTGTGTGTGTGTGTGTGTGTGTGTGTGTGTGCTCACACATGTGCATGCATCTGAGAGAGCAATAGAGTAAGACTGAGTGAGAAAGCAAGAGTGCAAGAGAGAGGGAGGACAACTTGTGTGGGAGCCCAAAAGTCAAAGAATTCAAGCCTATTCCTGCTCCTTCAAGGATATGACAGGAGGTTTGACCCAGGGAGTGGCTGCCTGTAGGATGCTTGGTCTAAAGAGTGATCTCTGCATGTTCTGCCCAAACAATAGAATGCTTAACTCAGGATGTAGCTGCTTAATGTTTCAGTTATTGGAGGAGGTAATTGCTCTGTTCTTTGTATCATGGTAAAGCAGTCTTTTGCCTTCTTTCCCTCCTTTTGGACTGGAGTATATAACCATATGGAAAATAAATGCAGGTGAATTCAGTATTCCCTGGATTGCCCTCCGGGCTCTATTCTGCGTCTCTGTTTTTTTTCTTTCATATCTCTGTTCCTCTTGCCTAATATTTTTAATCTTCACATCCCTACCCTGGAATGTGCGAACCCTGTCAAGGCTGTACCCCCAACAAATTTGTTGGATTTGAGTCTCTCCTTCCACTACATGAGCCCCCAAGATCAAACTGAGTCATCACTGTTAAACCATCATTCTTGCTCAGAAATACTTTTAATTTCACAAATGGTTGTGGATGGTTTATTAGAATATAAACACAAAGATGGAAAAGTAAAAATAGATATGGATTGGGGAAAATCAATAGGCTCTCAAGAAGAGATAACCAAAAATGGTTGACAGTATCCTTGCTCTCCAGATTATAATATGCTAGAGAGGCGATACAAACTCAAAGCAGTATGTTAGGAACAGGGTACAACTTCAAGTCACTAGGGTACAGAACTCTTTTAAAGAATTAAAGGGATCAGGAGGTCTTATTGGAGGAAGTGTGTCACTGGAGGTGGGCTTTGAGGTCTCAAAAGCCCAAGCCAGGCCCAGCACCATGCTCTTCTCTTTTCCCTCAGATTAGGGTGTAGAAATCTCAGCTACTTCTCCATGCCTTACCATGCCTGCTGCCAAGCAGAAGTTTCATCTTGATGCTGTGGCAGATCCTATAGAGAACACAGTGGAGGAGTAGCCTATGGAAGCAGAGCGCGATAGAGACCACCTACTGAGGTGGTCTTTCCTTGACCACCTTGGCCAAGGGTCAAGGAAATGCAGAGAAGATGGGAGCTATGACGCAGATAGAGGTAAAAGAGGCATGTTTAGGAATGTGCCCCAGTAGGGTGCTGAGTGGTGGCTGAGCCAAGAGGAGATTAAACACAAATTGACTATTCTGGTCCACACCTGTAGCCCCAGTATTTCCAAGGCTGAGGCAGGAATAGCATAAGTTCAATGACAGCCTGGGCAATGCAGTGAGATCATGTCTACCAAACCAAACCCAGCCAAAATATAAATCAGTGTGATACTCAATGTCATTTCAAAAGACTGTGGCAATAATGGGGCCTTTGAAACAGTCATCGCACGGGTTGTATAAGAAATGTGCTTCTGGGGCTGGAGAGATGGCTCAGTGGTTAAGAGCATTACCTGCTCTTCCAAAGGTCCTGAGTTCAATTCCCGGCAACCACATGGTGGCTTACAACCATCTGTAATGAGGTCTGGTGCCCTCTTTTGGCCTGCAGACATACACACAAACAGAATATTGTATACATAATAAATATTAAAAAAAAAAAGAAATGTGCTTCTGGTGTGGGTTTTAATTTAGAAATACTGTGATAGAAATGATACCATGGGATAAAACTAGATGTCTTCTATAAAGCCAAACAGATGAAATTTGAATTCATGTGGGGTGACAGCTAAATACCAGTTGGGTGAATCTGAACTCCTAAGTTTACAATAAAAGGCTGTGTTGAGGATGGCGGGCGGCTCAGTGGGTTGAGAGCTTGTCTCACACGCACGAGGCCCTGGATGCAGTCTCCCACAACACATAAACAGGGAGCAGTGGTGCGTGCTTGGCATGCTGGCACTTAGGAGGTGGAAGCAGGAGGACCAGAAGCTTATTAGGTCATCCTCAGCTAAATATGGCATGTGAGGACAGCTTTGTCTATGTTAGACCCTGTCTCAGTGACAAGTGAAGGGGCTCAGCGGTTAAGAGTGCTCATTGTTCTTCCAGAGGAGCCAAGTCCACTTCTCAGAGTCCACATGGGCAACCCGCAACTGCCTGAAACTCCAGTTTCAGGGTTTGATGCCTCTTCCTGGCTCCGCAGAAACACACACACACGTGTGTGTGCGTGTGCATGGGTAGGTAGACAACGGTAACTGTTTGAAATGGCTTCAGAGATTCAGCAACATGAAGATCAAGACCATCAGAGTGTCTTTTCTGGGAAGCCAGGGCAAGAAGAGAAGATGAAGATGAGCTAGCTACACATCAGAAGGCTTCGGTGGGGAACCCTGCAGCAGAGAGAAGAATGAAAAGGGACTTCCTTCTTCCCACTCTCTTCTCTGAATCCCTCAGTGGGATGCCCCGTTCCTGAGAGATTTCATGCAGCATATCACAGAAGCAAGCCAAGCAGTTCTGGCAGCACCCCTGACCCTCTCATTTTTAATTTCTCTGTTTAAAGAAAAACTAAAAACAAAAACAAAGCACTGCTATTTCTCTTCAGGAAAAGAATGCAAGGATCTTGTAGGCCAAATTAACACTGAAATGCAATTTCTGCGTTCTTCCCAGAATGTGGTTGTGCAATGATGTGTAAATCCTGCTTGCAGATCATAAGGGCTGACACCTTAAAAGGATGTCTTTAAAATCATCTAAAACCTCCCACAGAACACAGCATGGTGTTTGATGTATAAATCTGACAATGATTCTTCCTTACATTGATTTTTTTCTTCCTGTGGGGGTGAAATGCATTCATTTCTGAAAACATGCCATTCTCACCCTGCAATATGGCGCTGCTCTAGGCTGTGTGCAGAGAACTCGCATCCCGTGTGAGCAGCAACTGTAGCAGACACTTGATGCTGCGAACACTTACAAACACCCCAGTTTCTATTTGGGTCGGTGTCTTGGCCAGTTACTCTATCTATGTGATTTTTTTCCATCTCTAATAAATAATTTTCTGTGCTTCCTACATTGCATCTCTCCTTCTGGGCATCTGGCCACAGAGAGGGAGGGAGGAAGAGAGGGAGGAAGGGAACGGAACACATGCTGTTGATTCTGGGGGGCTGGCGGGGAGAGGGGGGAGCACACATTGCTGACTATGGGTGGGGGGAAGCTAGTGGTGGTATCTGTTAACGCTGATGGTGATTTCCCAAGATCAAGAACATGGGGTGACTTCTGAAAAATGGAAAAACTACAGGAACTATTTGTTTCTCCTTGCAGGAAACAGAGACATCCTGTTCTTGGAGTTAGAAACCCTTTGTTGATCCCCAGAGTTAGCAAGTCAAGGCCATGAAACTTGCACAATTGTTTGAATATCATAATTTCCATCACGGGTCCCCCTTTGTTCTGGGTTAGGAGACTTGGGGCAGATTATCTGGTGAGATTCAAGAGCTCCCACCAGCAATCCATTTTTGATCTATTTCTTCTGCCCTGGGCTAATGAATTACTCACAATGCTGACAAGGAGAGGGTCAAACAAAGAATTCCAGGAATTAAGCTTTGGTAGCTAGCTAGCTAGCATTGTGATTTGGGTACCAAATGCCCCTTCTAAAAGCTAGATGGCGAGGGCTTGGCTCCAAGCTACTGGTACTGATGAGAGGTGACCAGGTCATGAGGGTACTGACCTAATCAATGAACGAATTATCTGCTGACTGGTTCAAAATGATCAGGTTGTTAGGAGGTGGGGGCTGAGTTGGTGGAAGTCAGGCACTGAAAATATGCCTTAAAAGGATATATTTTGTCTTGGTTTTCTTCCTGTCCCTTCTACTTCTTGGCCACCATTGGTCACCATAAAATAAACAGCCATTCTCTCGCATGGCTTTCCTGAAGGATGCTCCCACTTGGCCATATGTCAAAAAGTACTGGTGGGGCTAGCAAGGTGGCTCTTGAAGAGGACCCATGTTCAGCTCCCAGAACCACATAGCTCCATAGACAGAGGGGCATGTGCAGTACACATATGGACATGCAGGCAAAGCTTTCATACACATAAGAAATAAACTTAAGGGGGTTGGAGAGATGGCTCAGAGGTTAAGATCACTGACTGATCTTCTGAAGGTCCTGAATTCAATTCCCAGCAACCACATGGTGGCTCACAACCATCTGTAGTGAGGTCTGATGCCCTCTTCTGGCCTGCAGTTGTACATGCAGGCAGAATACTGTATACATAATAAATAATAAAGAAAACATTTAAAAAAATAAACTTAAAAGTATGTATGCATATTTTTAAAAAGCAATGCAGTTAGCTGATAACCACAGGTTGGAACCTCAGAAACTTTGTGCCCAAAAAAAACCTTTATTCCATCACGTTGTTTATCTCAACTATTTTAACACAGTGCCGTGAAACTGTCTGACGCAGCGGGGAGGGTGGTGCCATGGCACAGGCTGGGTGCCAGCTCAAGTGCCTGGACTCTGCTCCTCTTCACGCAGGTGATGAAGGTTTTGAGGAACACTGTGGGGGAGTGTTTGGGGACTCCTGCTCTTTCTCGTTTGTAATTACTCATTAAAAATACACTTGGGGGCTAGGGATGCTGCTCACTTGGCAGAGTGTTTGCCATGCATGCATAAAGCCTTGGGTTCCATCATATAGACTCAGCATGGTGGCGCATTCCTATAATCCTAGCACTTGGGAGGTCGAGGCCGGAGGTGGAGAAGTTTGTTGGGTTTTGTTTGTACTACATTTGAATGGACACTGGTGTCTCAGAGGTCTTCTGCCCTAAAGACAGAGTGTCTCAGTCAGTGTTCTATTTCTGTAAAGAGACAAATGACACAACTCTCATAAGGGAAGGCATCTAGTTTGGGCTTACATACAATTTCAGAGTGTTAGTCCATTGTTATCATGGTGGGGAGCCTAGTAACACACAGGCAGACATGGTGCTGGAGAAGTTGAGAATTCTATATTCAAATCTAGAAGCAGCAGGAAGAGACAGAGCCACTGGGCCTGGCTTGGGCCCTTGAAAGCTCAAAGCCCATCCCCAGTGACACACTTTCTCTAACAAGGCCACACCTTCTCCTAGAAGGCCACCCCTCCTAATTCCTATCCACTCCGTATTTTGACTAAACATTCAAATACATGAACCTACAAGGGGGTGAGGGGCATTCCTATTCAAACCACCACAGGGAGGCTCATGTGTTTGGCTGTGGAAATTAAATACAGTCCCTTAAAATGAAGTGGATTCTACTTGAAACCTTAGAGAGAAAAAGAGACACAGAAAATGATTAGATCAAAGTCTTTTCTTGCTTATGGTGTTGTTGGTTTTTTTCTTTGACATCTTATGGATATGGAGAAGGATCTGAAGAGTTGTTGGTACCAAAGGGAGCCACATTTCTTGGGTCTAAACTATGATTAGAAGTAAGACAAACTGTTTCATCCTAGATAGCAAACGTTCAGGAGCTGCCTCCTTAAAAAACAAGGACTTCAGAAGGCAGTCTTCCCGCATGCCCTCACCCTCTCCCGACCCTTCTTACCTGTCCCTGAGTTCTCAGCAGCTCGTGCTGGGAGGTAGTTGTAAACAGATTTTGTCCTGTGTCAATATACAGGGAGGCTGAGGATGAGCTGCTGGATGGGGCCTGGTATTAGGAAGTGGGGCTGCACAGCTGTGTGTTCAGGCTAGTTTGTGGTCAACTCGACACAAACTCGAGTCGTTTGTGAAGAAGGACTCTCAATGAGAAAATGTCTGCGTGAGTGTGGTGGCTATTTGGACACTGTGTGAAAATGTATTGTGGTTGGCGTAATAAAAAGCTGAACGACCAATAGCTTGGCCGAGGCAGAGGGTGAGAGAGCACTCTGGGAAGACGACAGCATCGCAAGCCAGATGTAGAGAAAGCAGGACATGGATGAGAAGAGGTAAAATCCATGGTAATGTGTCGGCACGTAGATTGATCGAAACGGGTTACTTTAACTTATAAGAGCTAGCTAGATACAAGCCTAAGCTAAGGCTGAACTTTCATGATTAATAACAAGTCTCCATGTCATTTCTTCTAAGCTGGAGGGACAGAGGCAGACTTGCTATGCATAACATTTGCCTTTAGGTAAACCCATCAGGCATTTTCTTCATTAGTGATTGCTGTGGGAGGGCCCAGCCCATTGTGGGTGCTGCCACCCTTCAACTGGTGGTCCTGGGTGTTGCAGGAAAGCAGGCTGAGCGAGAAAGTCAGTAAACAGCACTGCTCCTTGGCCTCTGCTTCAGTTCCTGCCTCCAGGTTCCTGACTAGAGTTCCTGCCCAACTTACCTTGATATGTGTCTTGAAATTAACCCTTTCCTCCCCACGTTGCTTTTGGTCACGGTGTTTTAGTGCAGCAATAGAATCCCTCGCTAAGACATCCTGAACTCACAGAGGGGCCAAGGAGTCCAAGAACAAGGCTAGAACTCCTGCAGAAATTTGTCTCAGATTGTACACCCTTCTGGCAAGGGACCTCTCATCTTAGGGAAGAAATAAGTGATACTGGCCCTGGAGACTGTGAACCTGTTCCTTGTCAGGAGTTCATGGATTGAGGGTGCCGGAGCTGCAGAGGGCAGACAACTGAGGAGTAGAGGCAGGTTGTATTTTCTCAATAGAAGGGATGCCACAGTGGTTGACTCTTTCCTGGAAGTCTCTGTCTTCTGCGGTAAACTGTAGCTGGGAGCGGAGCTCTTTTGTAGGAGCTGTGTGCAAACACTGACATCTTAGAACGGGTTGTTTATGGATACCTCCCTCTTCCCAGGCACACAGTGTTACTTCTGTCTTCTCAGAGAAAACCATCCTTCAGACCAGGAAGTACAAATCAAACATCTAGGATGATTATATGGGAATATTTTCCTAGAAAAAATATTCCAGGATGTCAAGGGAATTTGTAGATATGATTAATAAGCTACATGTAGGGAATCTTTGGGATAATGTCTGAGGAATTATGAAATGGCAGAGCCACAATAAATAGGAAGAAAGTCATTCTAATTTTCATTTTTTGAAACATGGTGACCTCAAATGACACCACATAGTTGAGGATAACCTTGAACTCATGATGCTCCTACTTTTACTAGTCAAGTGCTGGGATTACAATTATATGTCATCATAGGTTTCCTGTAGTGACAGCCATCAGACCCAGAACTTCTTGTATTCCAGGCAAACACTCTATTAACTGAAATGCATCACAGCTTCTTTATTTTGTGTTTCAAAAGAAAAAGGGAGCAGAGTCTAGAGAACATGGCCTAGTGAGCATGATGTTGGTAGTCCTTAGCGAGTTTCTCAAAGAGAAAACTATAAATGCTGGGTGAAGTGGTACATACCGGTAAGCCAAGCTATGTGGGGGAGCAGAGGCAGGAGGATTACAAGTTTGAGACCAGTCTGGCCACAGAGTAAGACCCTGTCTTAAAACAAAATGGCAAAGAAAAGAGAAGAGGCCAGCTATTTCATCTTTGCTGACATAATTATCCTGCTGAGAAACTAGTGGAGTGGATCTGCACGGCGTGTTTACATTTCTGGAGGGAATCTGATATGGCCACTCCAGCGCACTGGGGATGAGGTGGAGCAGGGAACTGTCACTTGCATTTATGTCAAGAGTAACAGAAGCAATCTCAAGTTAAATAGTAGGGGGTTTTACATACCCTCCAAATGGGGGAGGCAGCCAGGCTTATCACGAATTGGAACCACACCCAAACGGCATCACAGTGTGCCCAGCTGACGCCACTGATGCTGATAGCCTCCAAATGGCACACAGCCATCACCACACTACTAAAGCGGACTCTGTAAGTCCCCCATTGTATGCTTCTCTTCCTCCTGACTCGGAGCTCATGTAGCCACTTTTTGGCTGACTCCAGAAGACACAGCTAAATGTTAGCTCCAGGGGCGCTGGAAGAGCCCCTGGCTGACATTTTTCTCTATCTTGGTAAGACATTTACTGTTTTCTTTTGAAAAGAATTAGAATTTTATATGCGTTTTGATCATATGCACCCTTTCTCCACTGACTCTTCCCAGATCCAACCCTGATTCCACACCTAACCAACTTTGCCTTCTCTTTTGTTTTCCTCAACCAAGGCCAAGTATTCTTGGATATGTGGCTTTCTACTGTTACTCTGTTTTCTAAAAGACTCCTAAGGCTGCTAATTCTCCCAAGTAGAAAGGGTGTTCAGTCCTGTGCTGCCACAAAGAACAGCTCGTGGGGTGTTGAGCTGGTTGATAGCTATTTGAAGGTTTACAGCCAAACACATTTACTAAACAGTCTTTTTAAATCCAGGTTTTCATTCACATGATACGACTTTGTGTTTTCATGCTACACAAATATGATTTTTTTAAAAAATCATTAGCTTGACTAAAGACCCACACTAGGCTTATTGTATCTTCAGGTGACACAGAGCTAATGGAAAATGACAAAACATTCGAGAATAAAATCAAAATTCCCCAAAGATCTTTAAAATGCTGAACCAATGAGCCATGGTTTGGGGGGGAGGGCGTGTAGAGTTCTTTCTAGCATACATAGAGCACTGGGGACCATCTACAGCATAGGAAAAAACAACAACCCAGAAGCAAAACAAAACATCAGTGGGAAATGGCAGGCTCTGGGGTTATAAAATCCATCTCCTCGGCCATGTAGTTGCTGCTAAGAAACAAGGCATAGTTTAATGTGGTTGCCAAGAAGGCTAATTAAATCCTAGGCTGCTTACCACATATGTAGTATTTAGAACAAAGCCTTCTGCCTTGATCTGCATTCAAGAGAGCACAGTTGAACCCTGTGCCAATTTCACGGCACTGCAACCTAGAAGGCGTCCTAGCAGCTAGGATCTGTCCAAGGATCATCAGGATGGCTGCTCAGCCAGGACGGGAGGAATGAAGGAACTGGAGGACCTTTGCTGGAGCGGAGTCTTGAAGGGAGGGAGGCAGTGGTATGTACCTGTAGTCTCAGTGATTTGGGAGGCCGACCAGGAGGATCACTTGAGTCTACGGATTCAAGGCCAGCATGGACAACAGGACTTCATTCCACAAGCAAGAAATCAAGAACGTGTTTCAGTGGCAGAGACTGGGTATGTCCTTGTACACAGGGCCCCAGCTTTGACCCCAGGGTCAAAAGCAGCAGCAACCAAGATACGGGCTTCTAATTACTGATAGTCTTTCCCACGAAAGACAGGCCGGCAGAAGCAAATTATAGTCTTCAATCGAAAACTTTCATCTGAGCAGTCTGAAAATGGCTCTGCCCATGTGGACAAAGAGCGAGGAACCGTTGCCGAAACAGGCCAAAGGTGAAATCAGAAGGTCAGTATCCAAGGATGCTGGTGAAGGGACGCCAAGCTGTGCATGGAGAAGCGAACTTTCAGCTTTAAGATTCTGTGTTCTTCATAAAAATATAAGGCATTTTGAGGTAAGAAAGCTAGCTATGGAAACATTGTTAAACTTTTTTATCCATTAAGACAGTGTCTCCATATGTAGCCCAGGCTAGCCTTAAACGTCTCATTCTTCTGCCTCAGCCTCCTGAGTGAAGTTATTATTTTCAAAAATCTAAAGTGTGAAAAGCATCGAAATGTTCCCTGCCTGAGTCGAGGCTGATAAAGACTGAATAGGAACACACAGGGAAAGATCAAAGGCGGGGAGAGCGTGTGACAGTGGGAAGCCTTGGAAGGAGCCACCAGGTTGTCTTCCTGGGCTTGTTTGCTTTGGACTCCATGAGCATGGACCACAATAACCAAGAAATAAATTGCTAGTAATTTAATCCTCTTTTAAGAAAGGATTCAGAGCAGTGCTATGGCTGCTCTCCTAAGGAGCAGAGAGTTTTCTGGCCACCCACATAAGCCAACAAGCTATCCTTGGGGGCACTCCAACCAGACAACCAGTAAACCTCTCATTCATTCCTTATTGGACACTTGGGCTACACCCAATGCATAAGAGGACTTGAAGAGCATCCCCATTTTACCTTCAGGGCTTGTGAGGATTTTATTTCAGTTCCTCCTGAGTCTTGAACCACAGGCCTGCGGGCTGTGGCTTCCTCCTAGACAGGGGAAAGAGGAACCAGTGAAGTTACTGCAGAGAGAGAGAGAGAAGGGCATTTTTCTCCAGAGCGCTTGAAGAGCCCTGTCTGAGCCTCTTACCCACATACCCATAAATAAATAATTCAGAGGCAAAACAAAGAGAAACACAGTAGTCATACTGGCTGAACACCTGCAGAGCTGTGCCCAGCCTGGTGTGTGTGCATGCGTGTGTGTGTGTGTGTGTGTGTGTGTGTGTGTTGTGTAGGGAGACAGGAGGGAGGAGTGTCTGTGTGGTGCTCTTAACCAATGCTGATGGCTTTTCTAGATGACTCTTGCAGCAATGCTGCCTGCTTCTAGGCTATCAGTGGGATGGAGCGGGGAGGAACTCAAGCTTGGTACGTTAGGAGAGCTGATCCCTGCTGACTTAAAAGCCTCTTGGAATTCCTAGGTCAGTTTGGGATTTTAACTTGCTCAGGTCCCTGTTCTCTCTGCATGAGCCCAGGCTACCCTCTCCTCTGGGTGAGCACTGTGTCTGAACCCCTCATTTCTTGTTCTCCCGCTCACTTTGGCCGTGGACATTGGTCTTTGTCCCTGGTGCCTTCATCTCACTCTATATCATCATCGCTCTCAGCAGATGGGTGACTGCTTCCTGTTGTCCCAGACCCACCTTGCTCTGGCTTTTGTCCTCGGTGCTTCCCATGCCTCTCAAAGGTTCGCAGTGCTTTTTTTCCCTGTTTTTTCCACACAGGAAGACAAGGCAATGGAAGCGAAAGGGACCACGGTTGTTTAGGGCCCTTTCCAGCCAGTCCCCAGATGCCCTTCCACTCCTCCATGTTCTACAAGAAAGCATAAGAGGGTTTAGAAGGAAACAAGTCCACAGTCCTTTCTGCCTTCTTTCTGTTCTACTCCCTTCCTTGTAGCTTGTCATCAGGATTTCAGCTCTGGAGGTAGGTCCTTAGTTCCCCTGTAGACATGTGCTCACAGTATATATGCAAATGCAATATATGCTATGTAATACATAATTGCAGTGTGTGTTGATGTGAGTGTGTATGTGTGTATGTATTGTGTGTGTACATGTGTGTATATGTGTATGTGTGTGTATGTGTATATATGTGTGTCTCTATGTCTGCATATGTGCATGCATACACATATATCTCCATAGCTCCTTCTTTCTTCCTCTGGTCTTCCTTGCCTTTGGTACTCAGCCCCCTCTACCCTTAGTCAGGAAAGCAGTTTTTATTGTTTTCCTTTGTGAAGGAGAAGTGACCTTATATCATGACCTGCATCCCTTAGACATTAATGTCTATAAACTCAATGCTCTCGTCCACCCAGGATTTTACTAACATCTTAAAATGAATTGAAAACAAAAGCCTCTCTCTCTCTCACATGACTAGCTCTTTCAAGTCACTCTGACTTCAGATAATTATAGATTGCCCTTCAGTTCGGAGCCTCCACCGACAGCTTTGTTCTAGCTTTTTCCTTGAGGAGTGGACAGCTATGGGGCCACTGGAGGTAGAGTCAATGACTTTGAGAAAGAAAAGAGAGTCTGATTAATATTTGAACATTATTTTAATTTTTGATAATTTTTATGTCTCTACTCAAAATCAAAGGAAGATCAAAATATATGACTCCAAGTCAAGATGACATCAATCTAGTTGGCCCTAGTCCTGGTGTGGCTTAAGTAAGAAAACGCAGATATCTCCAGTTGGAGGTCAAATGCACTTGCTATGCTTGTTATATTCCGCTATTGTCAAACCACCCATGAAGAAAGTCTCATGAAGGCTACACAGCCATTCTGAAACTCGTATGGAAACTCAGGCCAACTGAGCCCCTTCTCACGTGTGCCAGCTGGTAGATCTTTGAGTATAGAGGTCATGCTTTGTTCTGTAGTCTGACACAAAGGCTTCATATCTCAGGGGTAAGGGCCTTTCTGCTCTTCAAATCTGCCTTGGTCTAGTCTCATGTGGTCTCTACTGTGTTTTCTTGTTTTTTGTTTTGTTTTGTTTGTTTGGTTGGTTTGGTTTGGTTTGGGTTTTTTTAAGACAGGGTTTCTCCATGTAGCTTTAGAGCCTGTCCTGGAACTCACTTTGTAACCAGGCTGGCCTTGAACTCACAGAGATCCACCTGCCTCTGCCTCCCGAGTGCTTGGAGTTAAAGG
>JAQHUG010000286.1:1929316-1945907 GCA_028555095.1 Dicrostonyx torquatus
CAGAGGCAGGGGTGTGGGCCATCACAGAGCGACTGAAATCTAGAGACAGGATTTTCTCCTGTTTCTAGTTGTCATGTGGACGTACTTGGTGCATGTTTGTGTTGCATGTTTGCATGTGTGTGAACACGTACATGGAAACTGATGCTGGAATCTTCCTTTATCACTCTTCCACCTTCATTGAGTTGGGGCCTCTCAATCAAACCCCACTGACATGACGGGCCTCTCTGGCTAGTTGGCTTGGGGATCCCCCGTCTCTGTGTTTGTAATTTAGGGAGGCTGCCACATTCAGCGGATTTGCTCTTGGTTTTCATACTTGTGCGGAGGTGCTTTAATGACTGAACCATCTCCCAGCCCCAAGAGGGTATTATTTTGAATGAGGGAAAAAGAATTGTGCTTAATTTAGCAAACATAGAGAGCATTTTGTTTTCAACAGCCTACCCAGAACTTTCCATAAACTGGGGAGGTGGAAGTGGACCCAGGTTCTGGAAATCTGAAATTTACACAGGCCATAGGGGTGGGGTGGGGGCCTTTGACTAGAAGAATGCAGAATTATGTATAAATTTAGTTATAACATACTGAGTAAAGAAATCCAAACAAATTATGTATTATAAAAGTACAACACAACGTCATAAAACAGATTGTTTTATGAATTAATTACATGCCATATAGCTATTGGACTCTCTCATCCACTTTCTTTGGTCATCTTTATGAATAAGAAAATTTTGTAACTACACGTTAAAGAATCATTATATCTTTCCCTTTTACAGGGTTGGCTGAAATGTGCTTATGTAAAGTTGTAAAGTTTGGCTTGATAATGCCATTCAAAATTCTAGAGCTGTTTGGGACTTTGGAATAATTTCTATCAGGTTCTTTTTACTGCAAACCATAACATTTGAAAGAATGTTCCCCAGATTGCCTTTGACTCCACCTTTCAAACTGCTTTAGGTTTAGAGCTGATGACTGAGGTGCACAAGGCTGTTACACATTTATGCTGTGATGCAGACTGACCTTCACGCCACGATGCAGGGTGAGCGGTAACAGGACCTGGGACCCTCCCTGGACATCATTTGCTGCATTGGAATGACGGGCAATAACTCCACCCAGGGACATTTCTGCAATCAGAGATCAGATCTCACAGCACATGGTCCGCAGTCCCTTTAACATGATGGTGTTAAGAGACTCAGGTCAGGTGACTGCTCCCTGGACTCTGGATGCTAAAGTCGCTCTGTGTTTCTTCTGTGTTTTTTTTTTCCTTCTTTGCATGGCTGGTCAGACTTGGTGCTTTGTGATTGGTCTATGAACAAAGGGTGCACTCTGACACATATAAACACAGAGACACTCCTGGATTCAGTGCTAGAGCTCGGAGGAAAGCACACTCTTTGAGAGGCCGCCATGGTGGCATTTAGTGGAAGAATTACAGTTGTTACTCTTTAGGGTGTATTTTACATTGCCTGGGAAAGTTAATGTGTTTCACGGTTGCTACCAGGAAAGGACTTGGGCCCTGGGAGATCTTGACTCAACAATGACTGTCTTAAGAAACAGTCAATGGCTTTATGACTACCTAAGGGACCATTAAAAAGGTTAAAAAAATACACAGAACTAGAGTGAAAGTGCTTTTTCTCCCTTCTGTCCAGAAGGGAGCAGATAAGGATGCACAGATCTGGGATCTGTTCCTTGATGAGCTTATTGCTAATTAATATCAAGGCCATTAGGATGCATGAGAAGTCACTATGGAGCAGTGAGCCTGAGTGGCTACATTACACAGCTAGTCCCATCACTGACTTGTTGTGATCAGGACTGTTTCAAGTGTCATTCCCTTTAATGCCACCTGAATTTTAGGAATGATGCATGATTACATCCCCCCCCCTTTCCTCCCTATTCTCTCTTCCCTTTGAATTGCTGCCAAAGTAACTAGAGTCATACAACTTTAGAGCTGGGAGCCCAGGGAGGGAGTTCAGGATGCTGATGAGGCGTACATGGTGTGGCTTAGCAAGCAGCCTTTCAACAGCACTCTGTGGCTGGGCCACACATTCACTTTGTGTTAGCTGATGGGGGCTGAAGCTTGTGTTGGAAGGGCTGGGACTTTCTGTGCCCCATCAAGTAAGATAAAACCCCAGCAAAGGAGTGTTGATTTCATTTAGAAAGCCTCTGGGTTTTATCAGATACCAAAATATCGTGCCATTCGCAAGCCCTTTGACACTTGAAGATGTTAGCTAGCATTTTTAACACGCTGAACAAAGTCTGTGAGAAACACCTAACAGGACAAGGCCAGGGCTTTGAAAGCAAGAGATATCTGCAAATAATGACCTTAGTGTCTGTCACCTGCAGTTTCTTCCTTTCTTTGTGTTGCTGGGTCCTAACATTCCTTATGCCACATCCTCATTTTGTCCTTAGAATATCATTATTATAATACTATGTATTTCGGGACAAGAAGGGAATGAGAAGGCAAGCAGAGTCATTACTCCCAAACATGCTGGCTTTTGTTTTGAACTTTAGCATTTGTATTCGTGACTTTTGGTGACTTCATTGGGGACAGAGTGGTGACAGTATCCCACAGTTTTAAATCTGAAAGCTCACAGTCTCCAAATATTTTGGGTTAGAAAACAGAACACATCCTGTGGACTTTTCCCACACTCTGCAAGATCTAGTACATTTACAGTGTGTATCAGGAGGCACAGCCATCCTCTTCCTTGCGGCGAAACTAATAATATTCATGAGAAAGTCGTTTCCTGTGCTGCTAACTGCACAGCCAGGCTCTGTTCCTATGCCCTGACCTCCCAAATAAGCAACAACCCCCATAGAAACTAAGCCCTGCTATATTGACAATCTCTATAAATCTGTGTTGGGCAGTGGTGGTGCACATCTTTAATCCCAGCACTTGGAAGGCAGAGGCAGGGGGATCTCTGAGAGTTCAAGGCCAACCTGGTTAGTTCTAGGGCAGCCAAGGGCTACACAAAGAAAATCCTGTCTCAAAAAAAAAAAAACACCACAAATGTGTGTGTGTGTATACACACATGTGTATATGTATGTATATATGTATGTGTGTATGTATGTGTATATAAACCCATGCATTGAGTCTATGCTGGCATTGTCAGTCATGATAATGGAACACTAGGGCATTTGTATGCTATGATGGACACATTATTTGCCATAGACAAGAAGATAATATTTGTTCTTAAACATTATCCATGTTTAACATGAAGGAAAATACACAAAAAAGTGGTGAGCAAGAGCAACAGAAGAAATATGTATTGGTAACTTTCCAAGGCTCTTCAATAGAAATGAGAATTCAATAATGACGACGGGTAAAACCTAAGACCCCAGGAGGCAATGTTCTCCTCGGACTCCCAGGAAGCAGAAAACAAGAGCTACAGCCCATATGGGCTTTTAAAATCTCTGATCACGAATCTCCCTGAGTGAAATTTGGGACTCCGATGCTTCAGTGGAAATGAAGCAGACTTTAGGAGGTCTGGTTTCAAGGGTGCTCCGAGAGCTGAATGTTAAATTTTTATTTGTTCCAGAAAGTGCTGGCAACTTGGTACAGCAAATTTGATCAGCACCATACGTCCGACCTGTCGCGGTAATGGTGCCATGAATGTGACTAGGCTGCAAAGCAGCTTGTGTTCGTGAGGGAAGTGACAGGCACAGGAAGAAGAGCCTGAGAACCCTGAAACTGTTTCTAATTGTGCCTGGGGGAAAGGGTGCCGAGACTGGCAGATCAGCACATTGGCTGAAGAAGGGGTTGATCGGTGAGGCTGGCAGAAAGGACAGAGACTTGTGACAGAGGAGACAATGATCTAGAGAAACCTGGATCAGAGAAGACATACAAAGCCCCAAGATAAATCATCTACTTCCTCTACATGGAGACTAGTGGAGAGCCCAAAGGAGGAGCCCTTTGTGGGGATTCTGGGGAGGACTCTCTCTCAGGGGATGCTGAGCTGTGAACTAGATGGAACCTTTAGAATTCAGAGGCAAGCTTGTGTCTACTCCTTGAAAGCTAAGATTTCCTTAGGTTCTGAATTGAAAGAAATGACCCAGTCCCCTCCTTCCCCAAACTGTCTCCTAAGTAGATGTCCAAGAAGTCCCTGGGTAGAGACCTCTTTTTAAATTGGGACTTCAGTGTGAAAAGCAGTTCAGTAGAAGATTGTTATCAGTATGTGTCTCACCCGGAGTCTTCGTTGGGTTTTTATTGCTGTAAAGAGACATCATGATCACGGCAACTCTTATAAGGAAAACACTTCATTGAGGTGGATCTCTTACAGTTTGGAAGTTCGGTCTGTTATCAACATGGCAGGAAGCATGGCAGCATGCAGGCAGACATGGCCCTGAAGCTGAGAGTCTTCTATCTTGACTCAGAAGCAGCAGGAAGTCAACTGATTGTCATACTGTGGAAAACTTGAACAAAAGGGACCTCAAAGCCCATCCCGACAGTGACATACTTCCTCCAACAAGGTCACGCCTCCTAATAGTGTCACTCCCTTTGGTGGCTTTCTTTCAGATCACCACACCTGTGTTGGTGTGGCTGAGGTTTACTGGACATTTTTGACATAGGCCTGTGAAGGAAGGACAAGTAGAAAGAAGGGATTGTTGCTAGCTTCAGGAAGTGCTAGTTTCCAACGGCAGAGGTCCTATGGAGAATGCTTTGAACCCACAGAAGACGCCCTCATTTGCCTAGACAAAGACAGTAGAGAGTAGAAATATTCTAGAGGACTTACTTATCATCTGAGCTGTTTTCTACCTTCCCCAGGTCACAGGGGAAACGTTGGTTCCCCGAGAGTACCAGCATGCTTTGCTATGTGTGATAGACAATACTAGCTGACAACTTGACAAGATCTTAAATCACCCAGGTGACACACCCATGGATATGTCAGAGAGGATGTTTCTGAATTGGGTTAATTGGGGTGGGGAGACTCACCCTAACTGGTGGGTCTGATTGAATACAAAGGAAGAAGAGCATCAAGTACCAGGATCCAATGCTCTCCACTTCCTGACTGTGAGCTCATGTGGCTAACTGGCTCACATTTCCACCACAATGACCTCCCTGCTATGATAGACTGTACCCTCAAACTATGAGTCAAAATAAAACTTTCTGTGATGATTTAAATGAGAATGGGCTCCCTGGGCTCATCGGTTTGAATGTTTGGTTCCTAGTTAGTGGAACTGTTTGGGAAGCATTTGGAGGTGTGGCCTTGCTGGAGTAGGCGTGGCCTTGTTAGAGGAAGTGAGTCACTGAGTTGTGCTTCTCTCTTTCCTGCCTGCCAGTCAGAACATCAAGGTCTCAACTACTGCTCTAGCACCATTCCTGTCTGCATCCTGCAGTGATGCTCATAGATCATCTGAAACCACAAGGAAGCCCCCAATTAGATACTTTATTTTATCAGAGTAGCCTTGGCCATGGTGTAACTTCACAGCAATAGAACAGTGACCAAGACGGCTTCCTTTCATAAGCGCTTTATAGTGAGTATTTTGTCACAACAATGAACCCAGTTACTGGTTACAAGATGACTGCTCAGAAGAGCACTATATATGGAATGCTATAATGACCCTGTCCGTCTGGCTGAGTCTGAGCTCAGAGGTACAGCATGGCGTGCACAGAGACAAGGCTCCTCTGTTGTCATGTTTGAGTAACAAGTGACTCTGGAAGCCAGTGGGGGCTTGTGACTTCCTGAGCTGGGACTGACCTCCACAGGACTATTATAGACATTATGCAATGCACATCCTGAGAAAAGAGTTTACCCTCCCCCTCTCTATCCCATGCCCTCGGGTCCCCCCACATGGCCTTTTGTTCTTGGAGAGGACAGAAACTCTGAAGGCCGGATCGCGCCATTGCTTCCTCGGGTGAACTTCCCAGACTTGTCTAAGCCTCAGAATCTTCGCTCTGTTTTGCACATCTTGTTTGGAAAGCTTTGAAGCAATAATATGGGATAACTGTATTTCCAGCACACAGTGAGCACAGAGAGTAAGACAGTATTAACTACCCCTCATTCATAGTTTTAAAAAATTAACCATTTGCCTCACTGTGTTTTTATAATTGTTAGAATGAAACCCTTGCATGTCTGTTCTTCGTGAAGGGAAAAGCACCAACAATCTAATTCCAGGGTTTCTGGCTTCCTTGGAGTCTTCAGACGATGCCAACTGTGGATTTGTGCATCACAAATGATGCACTAATTTGGTTGTCAACTTGACATAACTGGGGAGAGGGAACCTCATTTGAAGAATACATTGTCTATGAACATGTCTATGGGACATTTTCTCAATTGCTGACAGATGCTGGAAGGCCGAGCCCTCTGTGGATGGTACCATCCCTAGGCAATCAGGCCTGGACTGTATAAGAAGGGCTAGCCGGATGTAACCCGAGAGCAAGTCAGAGACCAATGTGCATCCGAAGTCCCAACCTCACTTCTGCCTCCAGGTTTTTCTCCTTGAGTTCCTATCCCGGCTTCTCTGAATGATGTGATTTTCTCTCCGACGTTGCTCTCGGTCATTACATTGATCACAGCCACAGAAAACAATTAGGGCAGCACCCGCGTCCCAGATCTCTGCTCAGCCACATGATTGCCAATAAAATGTTCATTCATTCTTGGGACAAATCTTCTCAAACTGCCTTTGCAAATCTTTCTCTGCCACTTTGCCAAATGGTCATAGGCTTAGTACCCCATTCCAGCCCAATTTAAGAGCTCTGCGTCTCCAAATGCAGCAGGAAATGTGTACCATAACCTGCTTGAAAGTTTGCTCCAGAGAAGAAGAAGATACTATTCGTTTTATTTTGATTAAACAACCTTTCAAACATCACTCAAAGAATCCTAGTGTTCAGACCAGCTGAACTCATGGGAAGCTGAGCATCAATTCACCGCAACTGCAGAGGCTACGTAGGGGTTTATTAGGAGGTAGCTCTCTTGGTTCTTAGGCATGGATTTCCACTTCAGTTCATCTCCACTAAAATGTACTGTAAATGGTTCAAGCTTGAAATGCCTGAGGCCGAACGCCTTCTCTTTCCATCCAATTATCTCCTCTTTCCGATTCCTCTCACCACCCCCATGATTCCCACCCCATATACCATGCATGATTCTTCCAGCCACCCTCCTTCAAAGCCCTGGAGCTGTCTCAATTCTCTTGTCTCATTTGCTTTTGAGATCCCATAATTCCCTAAATTCTGGAGTTGCTCCTAACGATATTTCTTGTATCTGCTAGTTCTAATTCCACCACCACTATTCAAGTTGGGGCATTTTACAGCATTTGGGTTTGACGATTGCAGCAGATTTTGCCTTTTACCTTCTAACCTATTAGCCACATCTGAGAGATCTCAAAGGAGGGTTTTATGCGACCCTACTCAGCATAAACTCTTTGGTTCCCAAATTTTTATTGTGGAATATCATATTGTTGTCTTCCACTATCTTTATATGTCCACCTTTCCAGACACTCACGTGCCGTGGTCACAGAGCTCTATTTTACTCCTCTGATCTTGCCCGCAGCACTCACTTAAATACAGGATCTCACTCTGCCTTCCAAGATGGCCTCAAACTCATGGCAGTCTGCCTGCCGCATGCTGGGATTACAGGCATCTGCACCTATGCCCAGATTCTTGTTCAATTAGTTCCTCAGTCTGAATCTTCATTCCCTTCATCCAGTAAGCTAACTCGTCTTCACTGGGTACGTAACACAAGCTGGATCAAAAGATACAGCCTATGGTACAACAGAGAGCAAAACAGTAATGGCGTTTGCTCAAGCAAACCTTAAAAACCTCATGAAGCAGTAGAGAAAACAAGAGGAAGCAGGCGGTTGGCATGCCAGGCTGAACAGAGCCAATGGCCTCAGCTCCAGGCAGGTGGGCCTTCCAAACAGGCTTCCCAGGCATGATTTAGTCTTTCTGACAGCTAGGGGAAGAAGAGGGGAAGAACCTGAGAGCGGAGGAAACTGTGTTTCTCAGACTCCACCCATGATTTGGCACCTACTTCAGATACCTCCTTGACTACGCGGGTGGGGTACCGTGTGAGCACAGGCTCCAAGTCACACAGGTCTAAATTCTAACCAGGACCCTGCCACATGCTGCTCGAGTAAATGACTGAGAAAGGTATGCAATCTTCCCGGCTGTAGGTTTCGTTACTTGCAAAGGTGCTAACTCTATTAGCACAGATTCCACTCGTTCAATAAATATTTGTAAAGTGTAACAGCAAGATGCTCTTCATGGTGATGAGGAAAGCATAAAAAAAAATGACAGACACCCACATATGACATTAACAGTTTGCTGGGGGGCAGACAGTGAGAGAACAAACGTTTACACTGTAGAACAAAATTGAGGGTGGTACTTTCTCTTGAGAAAATGAATCAGACAGGGAGTATGGACTCTACACAAGGAGTTTCCATTCATTCATTGGGTTCTTCATTCTTTTTTTTTTTTTTTTTTGGTTTTTCGAGACAGGGTTTCTCTGTGGCTTTGGAGCCTGTCCTGGAACTAGCTCTTGTAGATCAGGCTGGTCTCGAACTCACAAAGATCCACCTGCCTCTGCCTCCCGAGTGCTGGGATTAAAGGCATGCGCCACCACCGCCCGGCTGGGTTCTTCATTCTTTAACACATTTGCTTGCTTAAATGAACAGTATTTAAAGCCTTCTGTATGCAGACACTGTTCCAGGATCCAGGGTTATAGCAGAGAACACAGGGAGAAACTCTTGCCCTTTTGGAGCATATACTCTGACAGAAGAAAGAGGATAACAAAAAGACAAAGGAAAAAGAGGACCTTTAGGAGGTAGAGATGTGGGTGCTGATCAGGGAGATGGGGAGATGAACAGTTGTGGCCTAGAGGAAAAGCAAGAGTGAGGAGGAGAAAATATTGGCTCACTTGGAAAAGTGCCTGCCATAGAAACCCAAAGACCCGAGGTCAGATGCCCAGAAACCATGCGAAAAGCCAGGCACAGAGGTCCACATCTGCAACCCCAGCCCAGGGCAGGGGCTCAGAGAAGGCAGGAAGTACTTTGTGATGAGCAATCTTCATTATCACCTTGATGGGATTTAGGGTCACCAGAGAAACGCACCTACGTCTTTGATGGTGTTTCTGGAAAAGTTTGGCTAAGGAGGGAAGGGTGAGTGGCACTGTCCTGTGGACTGGGGTTACGCGTTGCATAATCAGAGAAAGCAAGCGTTCACTTCTCTCCTTCCTGACCGCTGATGCAGTGTGACCAGCTGCCTCACACTTGGACTACCATACCTCCCCTTCCACGCTAGGCTGTATCTCTTCTTAAATTGTCAGGCAGAATAAGCCTTATCTCCCTTACATTGCTTCTTGTCAAGAATTTAGTCACAGAAATGAGAAAACTGAAGTATACTTGAAGGGACTGGGGAAGGAAAATTTGAGACGAATAAATGAGAAGGCGTTTGAACAAGTCCCTGGCACGGTCCAGGGTCAAGGGAGCTCGGGTTGGTCGGCTCCATGAGTATCACAATGCCTATGCTCGGGGTCAGGAGGAAGGTTGTGACTCTGGAGGGAGACTGGACCTTGTCCACTGCAGTTGCTGAATTAAGTCTGCTTGAATGCATGAGAGAAAGGAAGTCACTATAATCAGTCATGGAAACTGCTCCAATCAGTTTCCCGCTCTCCTTCCCTTCCAAGGAGGAGATCCTGGCCAAGAGACCTCTGCCGTCAGAGGGAAGGAAGTCGAGGTCTGTATGCTCCACCGGCTAGCCAATCTTTTGTGTCTCTTCACCAAGTGCAGCTCCACCTGCCGCAGAATCGGCAGGGACACTGGACAAATAGAAATACCTGGACCATATCCCAGACCCTCTCATTCTTAATTCCTACGGGGAGAGTCTGGGATCATTCTGTAACAGACACGTTTGCCGAGTCCCTGGAAACAAAGCTGTAAGCACTACCGACACTAAAGAAGGTGACCCCTTGTTGACATTCTCCCTAAGCAGCAGATCATTTCTGGCCACGATGTGGTGAATTACAACTGCTCTACAATTTTATGATAATGTGTGCTCATCACCTAGTCAAAGCTGAGTTAGTCCCAGGCTGGCTCACATCCCCACGCACATTGTCAGGGGACCGCTTCAGCCGAGGGCCTCTTGCCAATCACCACTCACTTGAACTTCTGCAGCTTGAGAAGTCTGAGGGAACACATTCATGCAGCTCCTCTTCTTATTCTAGAAGTTTCCAAACAATACATGCAATGCCATCCTTCCAGCATTCTTAAGAAATAAGAGTAGCACCTCTTCACTGTGCTGACGGAAAGACCTCGGTTTCTTCACATAACTACAAGTAGGCCTAAAAGACACACTTTGGGAAACATTTTTTTCCCCAAAATGGACCCTTTAGAGCCCATCTTCCCATGCCACTGAAACGCCAACTCCATGAGGACAGTGTTCTCGTGTCTTCCATCGCTTTCTCCCCAGAGCCTAGAAGACTATCTCACACAGTAGTCGTTAGATAAATGACTAAATCCATTTCACTTCCTGAAGTCAAGAGCCACATTTGCACACATCTCCATCTGTGGAGAATCACGGGTTCCTGTAGTCTCCTCCTGCATTCCTCTGCCCTCCTGGTAACGACCCCTGTATAAATCTGTGCAGTCTTCGTTTCACATGTAACTTTCTGGTGACCCCATAAAAAATTGGCAGAAATGCTCGGAAAGGATGATATTGTAATTGGTCTTGAGGGGATCCATGGAGGGATAAATTTCATATTATTCATGTTTCCAGATGGGCCTTGGTCCCCAGGGCAGTCATTCCACAACCTTTTCTCAGCATTAAGTTTACTCCAAGAAATATAAATAGTGATTTAGGGCTTGATTGCTCCCACAAAGGGCTCCCCTGCCTTGGTGCAGGGTGGGAAGTAGGGTAGAGGAAAACACAGATGGGAAGTAGGATGGTGGCCTGGGGTCCACAGGGAAAGCTCTGCGTGCGAGCAAGATATTGGTCTGCAGGGTTCCTCTAGGGGATGAGAGCCGAGGGTGGGAAGCGGTGGAACAGGCAGGAGACGAGCTGGATGGGAACTTGTCCCAGTGGCAGGCAGTTCCCGGAGCTAAGAGCAGCAGAAGGCCTTGGAGGCTGACATGCTCAGGTTGGATTAGATGGTGGCCAGTTTCTGCCCTTCCCACTAAGCAGTCTGTAAACCTCCAGGCTAGTGTCCAAAGCTAGACTGCCAACGCTGATGATCAGTGAGGGTGACAGATGTCACAAATTGCCCTCCGATCCCTAAGGCCACTTCCTGGAGCTGCTGGAGATGAATTGTAGCATTGTAGTTTGAATTGCAATGCTCACTAGCCTTTAAAATTTCTTGCATGTGTGTGTGTGCATGTGTGCACAGACATGCCTGTGTCATGGTGTGTGTGCAAGTCAGAAGACAACTTTTTGCGGTTCAAATTTTGCTTTCCATTTTGTTTTTAAGGCAGGATCTCTCTCGCCTCTGAAGCTCTTTGTAGTCAGGATAGCTGACCCAAAAGCTTGTGGGTGACTCTTCTGTCTGAACATTCCACTCACAATGAGTGCTGGTATCACAGACCTGGGCACCCAGCTTTTGTTTTTGTTGTTTTTTACTTTTAATGTCCCAGAGATCAAAGTCAGGTCATCAGGCTTTCAGGACAAACACTTTACCTCCTGAGCTGCCATTCTGTCCCCGACTGTCATGGTAACATGCTGGGTAGGGCTCTGCCCCGAGAGCCGGGGGTACAGCACGAACACAAAGTGTACCAAGCGCCATTTTTCACAAATAAATTTTCCATGGCTTAGTCTCAAGTTTTGCCTCTTGTCAGACATTTCTCACATGTCTCGTAGTGCTTCCAAATGATCACTCAAGACAGATAGGTCAAGATTCATTTTTCCGGAGCTCTCAAATCTGAAATCAGTGGAATCCTGGTAATGTAAGGATATAATGGCTCAAGTCATGAGAGAAAACCATCCGGCTACACCCTCAACTGGAATCTCACCATGAGCCTTGTGAAGAGCTGCTGTATGAGGCTGCTGTAACACCTGGCAGCCCTTGCTTGCTCCTGGGCTCTGCAGTGTCCATTAGCCCCACAACCAAGATGTTGCTGTTTTTTAAATCATGACTCAGCTGATAATTCTCGAACAACTTCCTATAGCCATCGTGAATTCTGCCTCCTCACAGCTTCTGCGCGGCTCAGAAGGGCGTGGTCCTGCTTTTCTGTGTGAGTTCCCCAGAAGCTTTCTCTGGTCTACAGTAAGCCTGGATCTCTTCTCACTCTGTCCTTGCTTGCCTCACCACCTGCCATTCAGGGCTCAGCTCAAATATTTCCCTGGAGAATTTCCTAGTTGCTCTATCTCACATAAGTCACAGTACCTCTTATTTTTATTTTTATTTTTCCGAGACAGCATTTCTGTTTCTCTGTAGCTTGGAGCCTGTCCTGGAACTAGCTCTTCTAGACCAGGCTGGCCTCAAACTCACAGAGATACGCCTGCCTCTGCCTCCCGAGTGGTGAGGTTAAAGGCGTGCGCCACCACTGTCCAACCACAGTACCTCTTTATCTCTACAGCTTATTTCATATTCTCACAGCAAGAATATTACGTCAATTTATAGTAATAAACATTTATTGAATGAATGGTAATGTATCACAGTTTCTAAACACCGTAGGGTTTGGGGGACATGTCTGTGACTGTTACCATCTTACAGATGGTTGGACAGCACTTAACACAGTACTTATGAATTTTTGTTAAATTAACCTGAATCAAGCGCTAGATCCGTGACTGGGGACCCAAGAATCCCCTCTTTGTGCCAGACAGAGACCCGGGAAGAAGAACTCTCAGTAACACTGGCTAAGATTGCTAGTATCCGAGTCTAGCTGGACCTAGGTGATAAAGCACTTGCCCAGCCTGTGCCAGTCCTGGGGTTCAGCCCTCACCACTGAAGAAAGAAATTGCCAGGAACATGATGCCATTTCTTATTTCCTAACTGGAAATGCAGTGTGTGAAGGCTCAGGGGACATGCTGCCAGCCAGGATAATAAAGAACAACTAACAGGAGCAGGGCCGGCTGAAACGTGACGGAAGGGTGGTGGCACAGCCGTCCTGGGCTGGGTGTCATCCGAGCCTGGCTTCTGCCCTTCCCTGATACGTTCTGTAGCTACGCTTGCTGGATTGACAGCCTCCCTGTTGAAAACTGACAAGGAGAAAATTAAAGCTTGCCTCTCTTCCTGGTCACACATGAATAGCCAACGGGATCTCAGCAGCTGGTCCAAATTCAGATTTCCCTTGTCAGGTTTTGAGCAACTGTGAAGATCAGGTTAACGTCAGTCCCCCTTCCCCGGGCTAACTAGCGAGCACCATTTGCATTTCTTTATATATGTGCCCCCACCTTCTGTCCCACTGACAGCACAGTATCAGAATCACGTTCTGTCTTCACAGATGTTCCATATTGGAAAACATACATATAAATACAGACAGAGAGAGATGCTATGCCTGTGAACAACCCGCTTAACAACTTAAGGTCAAAGACTGTTTTCTTTTCTCAGAATCCACTGTCAACAGAAGAAGTTTTGTCAATCACTAGGAATTTGAGTGTTTTGGTAACCCTGCAAGAATGGAAAATTCCGAACGCTGCAAAAGGGTCTACTGCCCGTGTGGATTCACTCATGGATCCCAAGCCAGACGGTTGTTCCACTGCCTCATGGAAAGGAAGACATCAGCCTTGGCACGTTTCCACACCTCTGAAACACCTGGCGGTGCTGTCTAGGTCCTGTCTCCCTCAGCTCCGTCAAATGAGCTGCAGCAGACAGATAACCTTCATCCGCTTCTTCATGTCTCGTCCTGACCCACGGCTCACACAGAATGGTGAAGGACACCGTGTCCTGCCAGCTGTGCCCAGAGTGGAGGAAAAACCGAGGAGAGAATTAAAGAGCAAGTCTAGCCTTCACAAGGCTAGCCCCGGAACATTGCTTCCTGCCCCCTGCATAGGGATGAGAACTAAAGAACAGGATGGGAATTCTCCTCTCCTCCAAGACACTCAGGAGAGAGGCTCCCCTGAGCCTTACAGGGAACTTGTTTTTGACCTGAGGGTCAGACAATAGCTTACCAGGAATTTTAATTGGCTGCCAAGAAATTGCTAAATTCGTTTCTAACTTTGACAGAAAGAGCTAAATGTTAAAGAAATGAACTGAGCAGGGAGATTTTGATTTGTTTGTTTTGTTGTTCCCCATTCTCTTTTTCTTTCTTCCCTTCTCTTCTCTCCTCCTCCTTATTCCTTCCCATTTCCCTTTTTCCTTCTTTCCTTTCTTCTGTTTCTCCTTGTAGTGGCATTTATTTGTATTTTAATAAGTAAAGCTTGCCTGAGGATCAGAAAAGTAACACAGCCACACTGGCCAGCCTTACAGACCAGGCAGCAATGACACACACCTTTATATCTTGCCTTAGAAACTAGGCGGTAGTGGAGCATGCCTTTAATCCCAGAACTAGAGAGGATTATAAAACAGGAGGAGACAGCTCTTAGTTTCAGTCTCGTTCTGAGATTCCTGGAGGTAGGAATGCCATTTTTGGACTGAGGTAGAGGTAAAAGCCAGTAGCTTGTTTTACTGTTCTGAGCTTCAGACTGAATCCCAGTTTCTGTCTCTGGGTTTTTATTAATCATATTTAATTCCCTCTCCCTTCCAACTTTCTTCTTTCCTTTCTTCTTTCTCCTTCCTTTCCCTCTCCTCTGTCCCCTCTTTCCTTCCTTTCTTTCTTCCTTCCTTCTTTCCTTCCTTCCTTCCACTTCTCCTTCCTACCTTCCTTCCTTCTTCTCCCATCCTCTCTTTCGATTCTTCCTTTCTTTTCATGAGCATGACCCTGCAATGCTGAAAGCTAATGAGTGGGTGATAACTGACCAGACAGAGCCACAAGAAGTCTGAGTATCTGTCAAGGCCATCTTAGATTATAAATTTCTCATGTCAACAAGTGTGCTAATCTGTTCCTGCCTACAACTTCCCCAGTCTACTTTGTGGTGCTGTGCTCACTCAAGGCAAACAGAAATGACTGAAGTGTTAGGATACCAGACCGTTTCCTGACATAGCAGTTGAATGAGAACTGTTAGGGTCCTGGAGAAGTCACACAAAAGGCCACCATCCACATACGCAATCAATAAGAGTGTTTATTATACCATCGTGCATGTGAGGTCACTCACCTGTACAAAATGGCAATGACCCTGAGAGGAGCATGTGGACTCCTTTTAAGCATAGCTAAAGGGAGTTTTAGGAACAATTAGGTCATCTCAAGGTTAATTGGTTAAGGAAGCATCAGTTATATTTGTATATTTCTAGTTGACTGAGGTTTAGTTTGATCACTTTGGATACATCTGCATAAACTTGGCTATGATCCAGAAGGGGCTGCTGGGTCTGTCCTTGAGATACTGTGATGCTGACTTAGACCCTCTCTTCTCTCCCTTGGCCTGGAATGTAAGGGTACAGTGGATAATTGGCTCTTTGTTGGGAGAGACACCTGTGTGTTCTTCTCAGAGAACTGAAATATACATTCAGTTGAAAAAGTGGAAGAGTTTAACCACTTCAAAAACCAAACCCATTTGCCATCAGTGTGAAGAACTTGTGTCCCAAGTCACCAACCTCATTTTCCATCCTTGTGGGTGTCAGAGGACACATCTTTGTCCACTCTTGAATTTTTCTCTGCTCAAATTTTTCTCTTCTTACTCCTACTTGATATCATTCATATTGATACACATATAGAAATACACACACACATATATATTAACATAAACTATATTTAAGACTTACACTTGAATTACCAAGCATTTAAACATCTGTAACAAAGCTGAGCTTGCTCCTTGAGCTTGTGATGATCAACAGCCAATGCTCATCTCATCACTTGCTCTGCACCTCATTGCATTTGCCATTTTATTGTCATCATGAAAGAAACATCCTCACTGGGTGCTGCATTCCTGGGTGGTAGAGGCGGGAGACTCTCCAGTTCAAAGGCATCTTGGGCTACCTAGCAGGACTCTGTCTCAAAAACAAACAAACAAAAACAAAAGTCAGGGTTTTGGATGTGGCTCAGTTGGTAGTGGCCATGCCTAGCATGCATGGAGCCCTGGGTTCCAGCCTTAGTCCTTCATAAAGTGTTCATGATGGTCCACACCTGTAATCCCAGCACTTACCTGGAAGGAGGATGCAGGAGTATCAGAAGTGTGAAGTCATTCTCAGCTATAAGGAGTTCTGGGCCAGTCTAGGCTACATGAGACCTTGTCTGAAAAACCAAAACCAATATAACAATCCCAAAAGAACAAAGGCCAGGGTTGTAACTCAGTTACAAAGCCATTACCTAGCACATATAAACCTAAGTTTATGCTCAAGAACTGCTGTGGGACAATGGTCTTTTATCCTGTCACTTGTATTATTTTTAATAAAATTCTGATTGGCCAGTAGCCTGGCAGGAAGTATAGGTGGGGCGATCATGCAGGAAGTAGAGGTGTGGCAATGAGAATTATTGGAAGAGGAAAGTTTCAGTCTGCAGTTGTCACCGAGACACAGAGGAAGCCAGACAAAAAGCAAGCAAGATGTGACTACCTTGCCGAAAAAGGTACCACACAGACAAGTATTATGGGCTAATATGAGTTATAAGAGTTAATAAGAAGCCTGAGCTAATAGGCCAATCAGTTTAT
>JAQHUG010000286.1:1958538-1978469 GCA_028555095.1 Dicrostonyx torquatus
TCTGAAAGGCTCAAATGATAATACCCTGCTTCCTGGAGCACCCTTTCCTCTGTGTGTCAATATTTAAAACATTCCCACAAGCATTGGCTCTGTTGGGTATTTCTATCCTCATACTTTCATTTAGTGCTCATCTCTGTCCGTCAGGCAGCTAAGGTGTCCTTAAAAATATCAGCTTAACACCTGCCCTCAGGAGGAAGAGCTAGGTGGAGCTCTCCGTGAGTTTGACTCCAACTTAGTCCACATATGGAGTTCTAGAACAGTCAGGGCTGTATATAGAGACACACACTCTCTCAAAAAAAATTATAATAAAAAAATCCATGAAATTAAGACCCAGGACATAGCTCAGTGGTTGAGTACTTGCCTGGCATCTCCCATGCCCTCTTCACCATGGCAAATCTGGTTTGTTTTTGACATTATGTAGGCACAACTCGAGTTAAACTTGCCACACAATGTCAATGTTTACCTAAAACGTGTATGGTGCATTTAAAATAGTCCATATGGACAACTGAACTCTGACAAAGAATTAGATGGGATTAAATGCACCAAGCTCCTCTGAAAAAATTAAAAAGAAAGAAACAGAGAAAAACAAAAGAAAGGAGAATACTACTCCAAATAGGGAATGAAGTCTCCAAAGAAACTGATTCTGTGGGGGTCCCTCTGGGCCTGTAACAATTAGCTATCTGAAAATGAGAGCCTTTGTGCTTCTGGGGTTTGACTGGACTGTAACAGGGGAGAAGAATTGCTGTCTCTTCAGAGACCCTCCTTTCCATTCAGCCCTTCTTGTCTTCCCTCCAACAAGGTGTGTGAGGGGTGCTTACACCATAGGGAAAATCCAAACCTTAGGAAGTCCAAACTTGGAGTCGTGAAGAGTGTGAATATCGGACATCTTGGAAGACATTACTGTTTGAAGATTCATGAGTGATACACTTGATGGGGTGGTGGATTTTCTACTAACACACACACCTGATAAAATAAAACAAACATAAAAACCTTCTCAAATACAGCAGAGGCAAGAACTATGTTGTTTTTGTGGTTTGAGAATGAAATGAGCCCCACGCTCATGTGTTTGAACACTGGTTCCCTAGCTGGTAGCTGCTGTTTAGAGAGGTGATGGGACCTTTAGAAGATGGAGCCTTCCTGGAACAAGTGGGTGTCTGGAGGTGGATCTTGGGAGTTTATAACCCGACCTCACTTCCTGTTCCTTCTCTGCTTCCTGGAGCCTAACAATGTGAGCAGCCACCTCACACCCCTGCCCCCATGTTTACCTCATATGATATGTGGTATCCCCTTAGACTACGGGTAAAAACCAACTCCTCCTCCTTAGCGCTGATCCCTCTCAGGTCTTTTCCCACAATCGCTAAACAAGCGCTGTTGCTGCATCTCCTGAGGTGGGCAGGAAAGGAGAACCTCTGGCTCCCCAATCTCTTTCCTGATTGGCTCTTGGGACAAGGTGAACACTGGGAGAAGGTGTCTATGCCTGGATGTCGCTGATGTCTGAGGGAAAACATGATGAGCTGGGCTGCGAGTGCGGTGTGTGTGCCAAGGGCTCTTAGACAAGCGACAGGACACAGAGTGCTGTGGGAGGGCACAGCAATTTTCTCATCTTGCCTGCTGAGGAGATGAGATGTGTTTGTGACAGGATAGGCGTTATTAAGCTGATGAAGGACAATCTGGCAGAGAGTTAATTAAGGAGCCAGAGAAGCAGATATGTCCTGTGCCTAGTGTAGGAGGACGAAGGGAAGTAGGTGTGGGAAAGGTGTTTCCCCTGTGACGGGGCAAGGAGTTTTCCCACAAGGAGTTGGTGGTACAGTCTTTTTTTGAGGTAAAAGATTTTTAATAACATTTTGGAATTAAGTTTGTAGTACTGTGTATGTTTTTAGCAGCCATTGTGAAAATCCCTCTGGAAGAGAATGGCTTTGGAGGAAGTCATCTTTCTGACCCATGGGTGGGAGCCAAGCATCCCATGTTGGCTAGATGAAGGTCCTCAGAGCCCAAAGTGGGGTGACTTTGCCTATTATAGGACAAAAATTAAATGAAGGGGTAGAAGGCAGGCCCAGTGAAGCAAGCATAAACCACTGGAGACTCCTTAGCTCAAGGTGACTAATCTTGGTCACCCTCCAGGGCTCCAGGTGGTGTACTAGGCGCTTCTGCTTTGTTCTGCCCACAATGATTGGAAGGAACCCTGGAAGGGAGGAAAGGTGCATCTCATGGAGGAAAGGGCTCAGAGTTTTAGAAGATTTCAGCCCATCACAGCAGGCAAGATCCAGCAGATTGGTGCAGGCCAGGGCAGTGGGGCACCTGGTGGAGGTTGTCCTGTCCTGTACTACAGCTCTGCCACCACGGCCGCCTGCAGCCCTTCGCAGCAGCCTCTCTCCCTGTGCTTTCTAGCCTGCCTCAGGTTCGCTCAGGCTGTTGTGGCGCTGGAGGCGGAACCCGGGGCCTTGGTGTGTGGCAGGCAAGTGTAAGCGTGATTATCCCTATGTAAGGGAGGAGTTAAGTTGGTGACTATCAAAGCATATGGAAAGATCGAAGATACCGAGACTGGTTTTTCTGAGGTGAAATTTACATAACTTAAAATTAACTATTAATCATTTTAAAGTGTGCATTTAATGCTTCATAGTTTTGTCAATCATCACCTTGGTTGAAGACGTGATTAACTCTGAAAAAGTGCCCCATCTCCATGCCCTGTTAAATGGTTTAAGTATTTTGGTTTTTGAGACAGGATAGCACGGTGAGTCCCGGCTGACTGGGAATTTCCAAGTGGACCAGGCTGGCCTTGGATAAGCACTTGCCCTTGGACCTCTACCTCCCCAGTGCTGAGATCACAGGGGTAAGCTACAGCCCCAGGCTGAGAAGTGATTTTTGTGTGTCCGAACAGTATGCACAGTGCTAGCCCTGTGTTCTTGGAGCCTTCCACACTAAATCCTGCATGCGCACTCATCTACAGGTGTACTGTGGGAATGCGTCTAGGTGGAAGCTCTGCCTGAGATCCACGTCCTCACTCTAACCTGCTCCAGCTGTGCCTCCCTGGGCACATATTTAGCATATGTGTGCCTCTACTTCAAGGTGTCATCTTGGACTAATCTTTAGGATCTACTAAACAGGGACATAGAGGAGACCACCCAGGGTGACCTGATGCGGTCACCTATTCCTTACCTGCAGTATGGAAGCTAAAACAATGAGCAAAGGACATTCCAATTTAAGGAGAAGGTAATTCCTCTCAGGACAAGGAGAGAGGGCTGCTCCACCAGGGTGGAGACTATTGCTTAAGTTAGCCAAGGCCTAGGCTCTAGAATTAAGAGGGCCTGCTGCTCTTCCAGAGGATCCGAGTTCTGTTCCCAGCTCCAACAATGGCTGGATTACAATGTGATGTGTGCATGTGTTTACACATACAAAATCTTTTTAGAAAGAGAAAAGAAACAAATTCTCCAAGGCTTCAGGGAGCAGTCTTATTCCCAGTGCCATCAACAGAGCCCCAGTCCTGGTGGGTGGAACACAGGCCCTTTCATAGATTAGGCATTTGAGCAGTGAACCACGGTCCCGGGTCTGAGCAGTTAACCTGTGTGAACCTTCTCGACAGCACGGCAGAACTTCTGACTTTAACTGCGAAATTCTGACTCAAAAGATTGATGGGCGGCACCAGTTTTAGGACTTGCATTTAGATCGAGAGCGATTTAAATCGCTGCGAAGCTGGAACACGAAGAGGGGTGGGTGGAGTGCGAGAGGAAAGGAGGAAGAGTGGAAGGGGAGATGGGCAAGGATAGGCTGAGCTGAGCTGGACATGGTGGTGTCACACCTGCAATCTCTAGACTCCAGGAGCAGAGGCAGAAGGATCATGAGGTGAGACCAGCCTGAGCTAGGCAGCTCCTTTCTCAAAATAACCAAGCACTGGCGGGGAGGTAGCTACGTGGAATAACACAAGTAAAACGTAAACAATGTCTTAGGTTTGCTCTCCAGCAGCACAAGAGTAAGTTAGGATGAAGAAGGAAAAGCGAGGAAACACCGAGAAACCCTTCTTGATTGGGACTTTAGGCTGTAGGTGGTTCAAGTTAAAAGAGAGCATGCGCAAGGCATTTCAGTCTCACTAAGGGAGAGCTAAGAGACGCATATGTAATTTCAGCTTTGTTTTCTCCTCAGTCCTGATCTACAGTCAGCTCCCACAAATCAAGGATCAAGCCTGGCTGCTGTAAGTCTGGCTTGCAGCCTTCCTTGTGTCCTTTTTAGGGTGAACCACCCCTGCCTGGTCCCTAGAGACACCTGCAGAAACCACTGTGCGGAAGTGGGGGACAGTACCTGAGACACACTTGCCTTTGTACCTGAACTTAAACACAGCCCCAGGTAGAGTCTGGTCTGCCTGGATGCCAAGCATGTGAGAACCCTCAGTGGGACCTGGAGGGAGGTAGAGTCAGGTCATTCAATGTCTTATTAGAGGGAGATGGGGGTGCAAGTTCCAGACTTGAGGCGGGATGGAAGCAGTGCTGTCTTGAACCTCTGTTATTTCCAAGAAAATGTGTTCACCGTTCCCCACCCCAAACTTGCAAATCCCTCAACGATGAGGTAGATAACAGAAAATATTTTAAATATTTTAGGAATGTTTCTATGTGCTGCTGTTGAGGAGGTGAAGTGATTCAGGGCGGGTAAGCTGAGCCGAACATCTCTTCAGAATGGCGTCTTTGCTTCTGAGAACTTTCTAGAAAATTTAAATGTGCTGTGAAGGATAAATTACAGTTTGATGCGAACTGTCTTGTTAAAATGTCATCCCTTCTCCCCAGCCACCCACTTCCCATCTCATTAAGCTAGTTGATTGGCTATATCTAGACAATTATGACGGAGATTTACTACCTTTGTGTGTAGTTGATACTGGGAGCCCAGGGTGGGGGAAGGGTTGGAGAGTGGATGATCAAGTCCTCAGCAGTGGCGTTAAACACAGCAATAGAACACAGAGACTCAGGAAAGCATTTCCTCTGTAGGTTATGAGCTGAGATATAAAATAAGATTTATTTGCAACAATCTGATAGAGAAAATTGAGTCCTGGGAATTGATGTCGTCCCCAGGCTTTCTCATCACCCGGACGTTACTATAGGATGTGAGTCACATACTATTGGATATGAGTCACAGCAAAAGAGGGAAGAGCTGGTGGAGGGAGAAGCATAAAACCGGAGCCTTGACATTTTCCTGCAGCCACTCTTAAAGATAAAGGAATTGACCAGTTTGTACATTGTGAAATATGGTCACAATTACAGTCCTTCCTGATCCAGTCTCTGCTCACAGTTGGATACCTTGGGCTTTCAAATTGATGCCATCATTCAGCCTGTTTTTTCTTTAATGCACTTCGGCAAATGTGGTACCAAATAAACAATCGCCTCCCCAAAGCAGCGTGCTTCTCTTCTCAAAAGGTTTAATCCTAGGAAATAATTTCAAATAAATGAGACATAGCATCTAACATTTCACTTCTTTTTTTCTTAAATTCTGGGAAAAGTACCGTTGCCACGTGAATGTAATGATGCAATACATCCAAGTTAATACTTTTAAATGCAACACTAAACAAGAAATAAATGTTACCTTTCACTTGCTCAGTATTCATTCAGCAGTTAACACTGTTGCAGTTTTAATGTGCAGCTGGCATTGGTAGGCTATACTCAAGAGGGAAGATACATGTGACCAGTTAATGTTTCCAGAATACTTCAGTGTCCCCATATTTGCAAACTGAGTCCCAGACAGAACTCAGAGCAATGTACCAGTTCATAAACATTATAGAGCCTTGTCAGAACCAGGGGTCACTCCTTCCCTGTTGTGCTTACTTTTTCTCCCTCCCCTCTCCCCCTCTCCCTTCCTTCCTCCCTCCCTTCCTTCCTCTCCCTCTCTGGCCCCTTCCCTCTTTCTTTCCTTTCTTGTTTCCCTGTCTCGCTCTCCACTTTCTATATATTTATTTTTGAGATGCAACCTTGCTATATAGCCCAGGCTGGTCTTGAACTTGAAATCCTCTGGCTTTTTATCCCCCTGCCTCAGTGCTGTGGGAGAAGAGCTCCCTACCATGTCCACCTTAGTTCCTTTTAATGAGCAATGGCCCTAAAACTCCAATGCACTAGGTGCCTAAAGCCAGTTTATCTGCTTCATCTTTTATGTTCTTCCTAAGATAATTCTATACAGTATTTATGTAGCATGTCTGCTTTGGTCATAGTAATTTTCAAAGTTTTAACAATCTGGATTCCCCACTTTTATTTGATGCTGAAATTGTGCTTGTAACCAATAATTACTTCTATGAATAATAAAGTGACTGAAAAAAAAAGAATTTTCTGTCCCCCGTAGATGGAGACACGGACTGTGATCAAATCATGAATGCCTGCTCTTCTGAGGCAACCGTGACAAGCTCAGTGGATAGCGGTTCTTCTCCTCCAGATAGTGAGTGTGAGAACTTCACGGGCTCTTCCTGCTCTCCTTTCAATATAAACAATTTGTCTTCCCAGGAAAGTGTTTGTGCAGCTTCTTTAATAAGCCCAACTTGTTAACTTCATCTTTTTGACAAATGACTAATTATGCAGTGAATGAGAGTCTGTCTTTGGTCTATGAAAAGTAATTGAGAGATGACTGTGATCCCAACACAGGAGGCTGAAGTAGGAGGAGCTCATGTTTGAGACCAGCCTGGGCTACCCAGAGACATCTTATCCCTAAACCAAAAACAAGCAAAGAAAAAAGAACAATTGAATAAGGACTTTCCAAGAACAGCATTAGTGACTTAAAATCTTATATCTATATCGTATTTCTATGCTCTTTGTTAATTCAACAATGATCAAAGCTTGAATCAGACTCCTTAGTTCAATTTCCTATCTAAACATTCATGAAAATATCTCGTTTCTGATCGTTCATTTCTAAGTCCAAAGGATAATTATACTTTCATGCAAACAGTCCTTCTTCCCTCCCTCACTCCCTTTTTCTCTCCTTTCCTCCTTCCCTCCCTCCCTCTCTTCCTCCTTCCCTTCTTGTTAGGGTACATTTATTTGAACACAATTGTATATCCATCAGAATTAAAACGCTTTAGGTCGGAGCTCAATAGCCGAGTCCTTGCTCATTATGGTGATATCCTTATTTTTAACCTGTGTGAAAGCATTTTAAAATAATGAATGAAGATCCCAGTCAGACAAGGAAGCCTGGATCATCCATTGTTTCTTTGTTGGATCATTAAGACTGAGTTGAGAAACAGCAAAACAAAACCCTTTATTGTGAAGCAATTATCGTCTCCCAGAAACTGCGAGTTCTGTGCGCTCTCTCCAATTGTGGCACCTTATGTAACCACAGCACGCTATAATCAGCCAGGAGCGCCATGTAATCAGACAGTACATTGTCCCAGGCTGGCGGTGTTAGGAAACCAGAGAGATTCACTCAGTGTCACTAGTTTTCCTCCACACTCATTTGGGGATGTGTGTGTATAGTTCTGTGAGTCTTTTTCAGAAGCTGAACTCAGGGCCGCAGGGATGCTCAGTAAAGGCTCTCCTGCCAAGCTACACCTCCTGTGCTGCTTCGACACAGACTGGTCCCACACAGATCTATTGCCGCCACCACAGTGTTCAGACCAGGATCATCGATACAAGGTACCCCTGGCTCTGTCCCCTTCTAGTCACAGAGCCTCCCCTGTTCCAGACCCCAGCCACCCCTGCTTACTTCTCTGCCTCCATAGTTCTCTGTTGAGGCAGGCTCTCAAGTAGCTGAGCCTGGAATGGAGGTTCTGAGTCTCCTGATGAGATGTAGAACGCATACCATTGTGCTCGGCTTTATTGGGTTTTCTGTGCTTTATTTTCTGAGTCCATCTCCACACTTCTGAAATTTCAAGGATGTTAGGTAGATGAGATCAGACAGTATATGTTGAGTTTGAAGGTGTTCCCTTTTTTTTTTTTTGTATTTTTCTTTCATTGAAAGTAGAATTTTTTTCATAAAGTATGTTCTGATTACGGTCTCCCTCCCCAAACTCCCTCCTTCTGAATACCCTTTTTTTCTCTCATTAGGAAATAAACAGGCATATACAGAATAATAGTGAAATTAAATTAAACTAAAAGAGACAAATGGATAGAGTAAAACAAACAGAAGGAAAAGAGCCAAAGAAAAACACAAGAAACACATCTAGATGCAGAGAAACACACGTTCACAAGCACAGGAATCCCATAAAAACACAAAACCAGAAGCCATAATATATTTACACTCAAAGGACCTGTGAGGTTAAAAAACAAAAAAAGGCTTGAAAAATATTATGAGACAAAAGACCTCCAGAGAAGCCATTGTATTCATTTTGGGTTGGCCATCTAATGCTGAGCACGGAACCAACCCTTAAGAGCAGTTTTTATCCCCAGGGAAACTGTTGGAGAAAACTAGGTTTTCATTTGCAAGTGGTTAAGAGCTGGAGATAGCTTATGCCTAGGGCCTGTCTTGTGTCCACATCCATTCTCAGCACTCGGGAGGCAGAGGCAGAAGCAACTCTGTGAGCGGGCCCTTGTCTGGTGCAGGCCCGGTGTGCTGCCACAGTCTCTGAGTTCAGATGTGCATTGGTCCAGTTGTGTTTAGAGAGCTGTGTTGCCTTGGTGGCCTCCATCCCTCTGCTCTTACACTCTTTTCACTTCTTCTTCCTCAGGGGGAGGATGTGATGGAGGCATACCTCTTAGTACTAAATGTTCCAGGGTCTCTCACTCTCTGTATATTGTCTGTCAGTGCGGTATTTGTTTCCATTTGCTGTAGGACAAAGTTTTTCTTTTCTTTCCTTCCTTCCTTCGTTTCCTTTTTTTTTTTTTTGTTCTTGTTTGTTTTTCAAGACCGGGTTTCTCTGTTTTGTTTTGGAGCCTGTCCTGGAACTCACTCTGTAGATCAGGCTGGCCTTGAACTCACAGAGCTCTGCCTGCCTCTGCCTCCTGAGTGCTGGGATTAAAGCGTGTGCCACCACTGCCCAGTCTGGAGGAAGCTTTTCTAATGATGTCTGAGCAATGCACGAATCTATGAGTATAGGAGAACGTCATTAGGAGTCATTTTATTGCTATGTTCCTTTAGTAAAACAACAGCATTTGATTTCCCCTCAGTCCCTGGCATATTTGGTCTTGGATTCTAGGCCACCAAGCAGAATTAGAGATGGGTTCTCTCTCATGAAGTGGACCTTAAGTCCAATCAGATATTGCAAGCAGGACACTGTTGTAGATCGCAGGGTTTGTAACTGAGTTACTTCCTTTTTTTTTTCATAGCATGCAGAGAACTGTAGCATGGATAATAAAAGCCCAGAGATAGATATTGGGATTCAAACTGAAGATCAGAGAAACAAAGCAGCCAACCACTAGAGAGCTCTTACCTCTACAACATCTTCAGACTGAAAAGAAAACAGGCTCCTGTCTCATCCTGCCTTGTATTCTTCTCTGGCGCTGAGATTAAAGGCGTGCACCACCACCACCTGGCCTCTATGGCTAACTAGTGTAGCTGCTGGGATTAAAGGTGTGTGTCACCACTGCCTGGTCTGTATGGCTGACTAGTGTGGCTAGTTTTGCACTCTGATCTTCAGACAAGCCTTATTTATTAAAACTCAAATAAAGTATCACTACTTTCTTGGTACCACCTTCTTGTACCAAGCACACTTGCAGGGGTGAAGACTCTAGGTAGGCCCCAGCTCAGTGTCCAATAAGTTGTATAGGTGTCTTCAGCAATAGGGCCTCATCATCAATTTGTGGAGAGCCTTGGCAATAACCTTGGTTATTTGGGGGTTCTTGTGGGGCTCCTTTAGCCAACAACTCAATTAGGTATACCTTATTCCTAGCACTGAGAACTTCATTCAGTGGAGAGAGGTGTCCAGTTGGGGCTCTGTTTTCCCCATTATTTGGCAAATCCATTTAGATCTCCTTCACACACACACACACACACACACACACACACACACACACACACACACACACGGAAGGTTCTATTATATTAGATTTTCATACAATTCCTCAAATGACCCTTAGTCTTAGTTGTCCCTCCCTGTGCTCCCTCCTTTACTCCTCTCCCCCTCCCCATTTGATCCTCCTGTTCTAGCCACCCTCTTAACACTCCATAACTATCCATTCTATTTCCCCTTCCTCGGCAGATCCATTCGTTCCCAATAGTCCCTTATTCTATACCTAACTTCTGTGGTCGTATAGACTGTAGTGTGCTTTATCAAAAAACAGTTAATATCCACATATAAGCAAATGCGTATTTTTCTTTCTGGGTCTGGATCACCTCAAGCAGGATGATTTTTTTTTTCGAGTTCCATCCGTTTACCTGTGAACTCATTTTTAATGCCTGAGTAATATTTCATTTTGCATGTACCACATTTTCTCTATCCATTCATCCACAGGTGGATATCTAGACTATTCCCTGCCTATTATGTATGGAGCAGCAATGAACATGCTTGAGCAAGTGATTCTGTAGTAGGATGGAGCATCCTTTGGGTTCATTCCCAGTAGTGGTATGGCTGGATCTTGAGGTAGATTGATTCCCATCTTCCTGAGGAACTGCCACACTGATTTCCATAGTGACTGTACAAGTTTGCACTCCCACCAGCAATGTATGACTATTGCTCTAATTCCACATTCTCATCAGTGTGGACTGTCCTATGTTGTGCTGATCTTAGCCCTTCTGACAGGCACAGGATGAAATCTCAAAGTAGCTTTGGTTTGCATTTCCCTGATGACTAAGGATATTGAGCATTTCCTTAAGTTCTTCTCAGCTATTTCTTCTTCTCATTTCCTCTTTTGAGAATTCTCTGTTTGGGTTGGTATCCCACTTTTTAAATTGGATCATTTGTTCTCTTGACATCCAGTTTCTGTTTTTGTTTTTTGTTTTAAGTTTTTTATATATTTAGGCATTAGTACTGTTTCAGGTGTGTAGTTGGTAGAAATCTTTTCTCACTCTGTATCCTGTTCCTTTGAGTGATGCTATCCTTTGTAATAATTAAGATTTTCAGTTTCATGAGATCTCATTTATTATTGATCTTGGTGCCTGTGCTATTGGTGTTCTGTTCAGAAAGTCTTTTCTTGACTTTAATGAGTTCAAAACTATTTTCCATTTTCTCTCCTATCAAATTCAGTATATCTGGTTTTATAGTCTTTGATCCGCTTGGAGCTGAGTTTTGTGTGGGGTGATAAGTGTGGATTTATTTGCATACTTCTAGATGCAGCCATCCAAATTACAGATTCCATCTTATTTCCAGAGTGTATTTCTTGATTCTTTATCCAACATCAGGTGTCCATAGGCATGTAGATTGCTTTTGGTAGGATGGCATTGTGGCTATATTAATACTACCGATCCATGAGTATGGGAGATCTTTTCATCTTCTGATGTCTTCTTCAATTTCTTTCTTCAATGTCTCAAAGTTTTTGTCATGCAAGTGTTTCACTAAGTTGGTTAGGGTTACTCTGATTCTGTTGTTGTTGCTGCTGTTTTGACTACTGTGAATGGCATTGTTTCTTTGATTTCTCTCTCAATCCCTTTGTGATTTGTATGTAGGAAGGCTACAGGTGTTTGAGTATTAATTTTGTATCCTGCTCCTTTGCTGAAAGTGTTTGCAGCTGTAGAAGCTTTGTACTGAACTTTCTAGGGTTACATGTGTACATAGTCATGTCATCTACAAATAAAGATGACTTTCTTCCTTCCTATTTGTATCCCTTTGATCTCCTTCAGCTGTCTTATTGCTCTAAGACTTCAAGTACTATATTGAATAGGTATGGAGAGAATAAACAATCTTATTTTGCTCTTAATTTTAGTGAAATTTCTTTGAGTTTCTGTCCCTTTAAGGTTGATATTGGCCATGGGCTTACTGTAAATCACCCCTATTATTTTGAGATATGACCCTTATATTCTAGTCTCTCCAGTGTAGCTGGACTTTCCTTTGAGCCACCAGCTCACAAATAATGACATAGAGACTTATTATTAATTACGAAAGTTTGGCCTTAGCTTAGGCTTGTTCCACTAACTCTTACAGCTTAAATTAACCTGCTTTTATTAACCTACCATGTAGTGTTCACCTTTCTTTCATTCTGTATATCTGACCCTCTCCATGTTTCATTGGCGTCTCCCTGTGCTTCGATTATCTCCTCCTACTATTTGTTTCTGTGCCCAGAAGTCCTGCCTATCCTGTCTTCCTAGCCATTGGCCATTCTGCTTTTGATCACACCAATCACAGCAATACATTTTCACACAGCGTACAACGAAGAGGTCTTGGATTTTTGTCAAAGGCTTTTTCTGAATTTAATGAAATGGTCATGTGGTTTTTGTCTTTCAGTTTGTTTATATGGTGGATTACATTCATTATTTTACATATATGAAACCTCTGGGATGAAACCTACTTCATGGGCAGGTATATTTTGTGTGTGTATGTACATAGGTTTTAATTTCTCTGGGATTAATTTCCCGAAGTAAATGATTGCCAGGTTGCACAGAAAGGACTGATTTGTTTTTATAAGAATTTGCCAATATTGCCAAAATACACTTTATATTTTTACTGACCATGGAGAGGGACCTAATTTTCTTTTTGCTGTTTTTTAAAACAGGATCTCATGTGGCTCAAACTCATTTCTAGCTCTCTGTGTAGCCAAAGATGGCTTTGAAGTTTTGATCCTCTCATCTCTACTTTCCAAGCACTGGATTTCACGATTTGACACCCTTGGCAGAGTCAAACTTTTAAGATAGGTAAACGGACATCAAAATACTGCAAGGGTCACACACAGTCTGAGTTGAGCGTGTGAATGGAGGCATTTGGCCTCTTTATAGTCTCCAGAGCGTTTTAGAAAGGCTGCTGATATTTGTTATAAAATTCCCCATGTCTTACAGCCAGTGGCCGTGCGACAGTTAGCAACAGACAGAATGTGACAGACAGCCCATCTATAGTTATTGGAACCTGTGGGCTGGTTTCATCAGAGCACTAGAAGTCCAGATGACAGTGTGTGCAGAGGTTCAAGGATGATGGAATCACCATGGCCCAGGAATCATGCCCACATTCCTACAGCACGAATCGAGACATAGCATTGGTTATGTAAGGACAGTAAATGACTTCTCAGGAACTCATAGTCGTCTGGCTTTACCAAGTTTCCCAGAGCACTGACTGTGGTCTTACAGTGGTTTGCATTGTGATATAAGGGTATCCTTCAAAGACTTGGTCTTCAGAGTGGCATGTTCAAGTGGAAGACTCTTCACAAACTGGGGCCTGGTAGGTGGTGATTAGGTCTCTGGGGAATGCTGCTCTTGGGAGGAACTGCTGTAGTTATTAGGGGACCCTGGTTAGTTCCCACAAGAGCAGTTGTTGTTATTCAGAAAGAATAAGCCTTACCCCTGAATTGTTCTGCCTTCCAGTCTTACCATGTGGTCTTTCCATTTTATTCTATCCCACCATGAAATCACTCACTGGATTAGTTACCTGTATATGGATTTTTCTTTCCTGCCCATCAGTTCTCAAATAACCGATATGGAGACTTATTATTAATTGTAAACACTCAGCCAGTAGCTTAGACTTATTACTAGCTAACTCTTCCAGCTTAAATTAACCCATTTGTATTAATCTACACTCTGCCATGTGATGTTACCTCTCTTTCATTCTGCACCTCCTGTTTCCTCTCCCTGACAACTCCTCTGACTCCATCCTTCTTCTTCCCAGTGTCCTTAGTCTGGTTCCCCCACCTGAACTTATCCTGTCCAGCTACTGGACAGTCAGCAACTTTATTAGACCAGGCGCAGAAACATACATTCACACAGGGTAAGGAACACTCCACAGTTACTATTTCCCACTGCTGTGAAAAATACCTGACAAGTCAAGGAAGGAAGGGTTTAATTTGGGGCACAATTTGAGTAATACAGTTCATCATGGCAGAGACGGCATAGTCGTCCGGGCACAAAGCAGCTAGCTGTATTGCATGTGTGGTCAGGAAGCAGAAGAGCAAATGCTGGTGCTTCCGGGCCTTTTCCTTTTCTCTTCTTTCATTCAGCTCAGGACCAGAGCTGGTGGGACGCTGTGACCCACATTCAGAGTGCTCTGCCCTTCCCAGTTAAATCTCTCTGGCAGTACCCTCACAGGTACGTCCAGAGGTGTCTCCGGGTGATTCCAGGTCCAGTAAAGATGGCAGTGAAGGCTAAACATCATTTCCACCGTGCTGTGTTGCAACCAGGCAATGTCTCCTAGAGCAAAGCAGCTGCTGGTGTCCTGCTCTTGACCCTCCAGTAGTGAGTTAAGTAAACCTTTTTTAAATAAAGTACCTCACCTTAAGTGTTTGTTATAGACACAGAAAGTGGAGAAAAACAGACCCGCATGGTTGGAAGACTGTGGAGAGAAGAGCTTAGAATTCTGGTTGGGTCAGAAACAAGTTTGTTACTATAATAAAAACCCCGAAAAAAAAATAAAAAAAAATAAAAAATAAATAAAAACCCCGATATAAAATGGCATATGAGATAGGCAAGTTATTTTTCTTTCAGGGCTCAGAATGGATATGTTTACCTCTATATACCAAACACCCAGAGACCCTTTATGCAACGGCTCTACCACACTCACCATGTGTCTCCCTTCCCTGGGTCTCATATGGTAGGTGGAGCTGTTCTGTGATTTGGGCATAGTTTCAGTTTGTCCCCAAGGGCTCATGTGTTAGAGGCAGGATCCCCAACATGTTGACATAAATGATGAAGGAAGCAGCTGATTATGGTGCTGGGGCCTGAACCCAGGGCTGCAGACGTGCTGGGCAAGGTATTGTAACACTGACAACATCCTCATCTCTTGATGGTCCCTGTTAGAGTCAGATTCCGTGGAGGACTCAGTACTCATTGGGAGAATACCCACCCTTAGGCTCTAAGGCTTAAAGGGAATTAATGCACCATTGTAGGATGTTGGTTAGGCCTTGCGGGAAGATAGTAAGGTGGTCCTGCCCATGCTGTCTGGTTTCTTATCCTTCCTTCTTATACAGGCTCCTGCCCTGTGGTACCATCTGCCACCAGAGTGTCACCAGAGCCAATCAGAAGCCAGTATCATACCGAAGCTACTCAGCCTCAGGTGTTTTATTATGGTAACAGAAAATAGACTAATACCATCATATTATATAATATTCACCACTAGCTAGCAGCCTTGTGCCTTTTACTAGAGTCACAGAAAAATAGACCTACACAATCTCTCACTATCACATTTACCTCTAGACAGCAGAACGTGGGGTAGTAGAAAGAGACTCCTTTACTTTTATGGATATGATCAGTAGATTATTGCCATAATTTTCTTTTTAAGGTTTTTTGAGACAGGGTTTCTCTAACTTTGGAGCCTGTCCTAGAACTCACTCTGTGGACCAGACTGGCCTCAAACTCAGAAATCTACCTGTCTCTGCCTCCTGAGTGCTGGGATTAAAGGCATGCACCAGCATCTTCCGGCTAATGTCATAATTTTCACTTAAATTTTATTAACCTAACCTTTGCAGCATTGCTCCAGTTAGCTGCAAGGGAGGCTGGGAACCATGTTCAGTCTTCTAGAAAACCATCCTGCTAATTAGAACTTCTATTATCAGACAGGGTTACAGATTTGGGAAGTAGCTAGCAGAATTTAGCACAATGTCTTCTAGATTGAACCAGAAGAGAATGCTACGATCCAGGGCAGTGGTTCTTAGCTAGAAGCAGCTTGGTTCACTGGGGGACATTTGACAATGTCAGGCTGCCACACCAGGATCATGTACACATCTAGCATTCAATAAGAAGATGCTGGTACATCCTACCCTGCACAGTTCAAGCCACCTACAAAGACTGTGTCACCAAGACTGTTTGCAGTACAGAAACTGAGATACCCTGATTCAGGGTCCGTCCCTACAAAGCCTCAGCCCACAGTGTGTGAATAGCAAGCATCTCTTAGCTTTCATTGCATGCTTTCCTAGAAAGGTATGCTTATAGTAAGATGTAGACAACAGGTCTGAACTCCCAGCAACACAGAATCAGAACTGTGTGGCACTGTGGCCCAGTGGCCATTTTCTGTAGGTCATCCTACCACAGAAACCCTGGCAAAGGCTTGTATATAGTTCTGTACTCTCCACCACGAGCTCCACTCAGTTCTAGAAAGAGATTTTCCTCCCTGGATTCTCAAGCTAGTTAATAATATATAATCTCTCACCAATGCTCAGGAAAGGAGGTGATTTATTCAATTAAAGACAAGTGCAATTTTGTATAATTAATCACAGTCTTCTTCATAAGAAATAAAAATAATTTGTTTTTAGTAAGAAGGAACCCATAATTATTCAGCGAGAAGGAAAACCCATTCATTCATATATCACGTTTACTCTAAACGGTATAGTGCATTGCAGCTCTCGCTGTGACTCAGGCATGGAGAATGGAGACCCAGGAGCTAAATCTTGTCATTTCTGGTTCTGATAATCTGCTCTAATGACAGATTAATAACGCAGCTAGGCATTTCAGAATACAAATCTCTAATAGCCAACCTCAGAGAAGGCACCAAACCCTTCAGAGAGATCTCTAGCATGAGACGATGACACCGCTTAAAAATACAACAACTTAGGATTAGTGATGTAAGTTGTCACCCATTCGGCCAGTGGAAGTGGAAAATGGCATGGTTGCTACAGTGGCCACTCGGATATTGTGTTCTATAAATCTCCGTAATCTACTTCTGGATGTTCTCCCCTGGGATGAAGATATACAGCGTGTCAGCCATGCATCACAGAGACCTTTTCTTATTTAAGATTGTTATTTAGACATCAGACATTTTTCATAGAGACAGAGACAAGCATATTGTTTTTCACTGCCTATTTTCCTGGGTCAGAGCACTTTCCTTCTCAGGCTTTTATAGAGTTGTATTTGTGGTGTGTGTGTCATGCGTGATGTGTGTACATGTGTGTGTGTGTGATGTGTGTCCATGTGTGATGTGTGTCCATGTGTGTGATGTATATACATGTGTGTTGTGTGTACATGCTTGTGTGAGGTGTATACGTGCGTGTGTGTTGTGTGTGTGTGGTATATGTGTGATGTGTGTACACACGTGCATGTGTGTACATGTAGGTGGGTTGCAGGTACCACCATGTAGCATGTGGACATCAGAAGGTAACTTGTGGCAGCTGGGTCTCTCCTACCATGTGGGTCCCAGTGACCAGGTACTCTGGCTCGACAACAATCAATACAGGGGGCCATATTGCCAACCTAATGGTCTCCGTCTTTACACTTGATTTCATCAGGCTGGAGAGATGGCTCAGAGGTTAAGAGTACAGGCTGCTCTTCCAGTGGTCCTGAGTTCAATCCCCAGCACCCACGTGGTGGCTCACAACCATCTCTATCTGTGGTCTCATGAGGTGAATGCCCTCTTTCCGGTGTGCAGATGTACATGCAGACACAGCATCTATATGCATAAAATACAAAAGTAACTAAACCTTGAGGGAAAACCCTCCATTTCACAGTAAAGCACATATTCTGTTTACATTTCAATGTTTAAATCTACCGTTGTATTCTTCATTACTGGTCTTCCCAAACTGCAAAGTGTCTCCAAGAAATTTTTCATAAAAAAAAAATGCAGGCTGGCCTCAAATTGCTTTGTAGCCTAGGATTATCTAGAGAGGCAGTCTCCCATCTGAGCTACATCCCCAGCCCATCGCATCTTATACTTAATTTTTTATATGATACTTGCTTCAGCTCGCTACATAAATAAGACATATTCATTGATTTGTGTGTTTTTAGCTTTATTTAATAATGTGGCTGTGAATCACGCTCTTGGAGTCAGGTGTACAAGCATTGTGAGACAACATACAGTTATATTGTTCTATTGTGCCATAAAACAAATTTTTAATACAAACAGAGAGCAGACTACCTGGATTTTATGAAATAGTGAGATGCTGATTCATTAAGATAATGTAGATCATATCTGTCAGTAAGTACATAATAACATTTAGCGGAGTCCAAGTGGAGTGTTAGGTTTACTGGCATTGCAGAGGCTGCTCTCATCCCTGTTCACTGATGGAAGAAGCATAGCCTTGGTACCAGGACACAGTCTGGGTGCCTTGGCTAATCTTATCACCCACCAGCATGAATGAGAAGTTATTTTACCCCAGTGAGCTTGGCTTGCCTTGTGTGTCAATGGGGACTCCAGTGCCTCTATTCAAGGCCATTGTCGGTCTCCCTTTCAATGAGCTGTCCTATAAAACACACAGCACAAAGCTAGATCAGAGCCCTCGGGTGATAAGCAGTAGAAACCAGCCCTGCCATGTAACATGAAGGCTGCTTGTTGGGGGTTTCTGTCCTGCCTGGTTCCCACCAGGTCCCACAGTCATTTGGCCCCAGAGAACATCACACAGAGGTCTCCATAAGTTATAAACTGATTGGCCCATTAGCTCAGGCTTCTTATTAACTCTTATAACTTATATAGTCCATTATTCTAGGATATTTTAGCCACATGGCTCAGTACCTTCTTCAGTGGGGCAGGTCACATCCTGCTTCTTTGGTATCTGGACAGGACTCGGGAGGAATGGGCTTCCTACTTCCAGAATTCTCCTGTTCTCATTGCCCTGCCTCTACTTCCTGTATGGTTGTCCTGCCAATACTTCCTGTCTGACTATTTAAATAATCAGCGTTTATTTAAAACATAATTGACTGATATAGAATTGTTCTCCTGCACTTCCGGAAGACCTAGGCTCATCCCAACACCCTAAGGACAGTTCAGAAATATCTGTAACTTCAGCTCCAGGGGATCCAATGCCCTCTTATGGTCTCTGTGGGCCCTGCATGCAAGTGGTACACAGACATACTTACAGGCGAAACACCTGTACACAAGAAATAAAATAAGAATAAATTTAAAGAGCTAAAAAATTTAGCATCGATTTTCTAAATTAAGTGAGTGATTTTGTTACTGAGGGTATTCTTGGATTGTGTAGTAAAACTAAAGATACCTGTATTTCTTGGTGCCTGACAAAATCCCGGCATCTTTCAGATGCTGTCTTGCTATTTCTGTTAGTTGTAGAGTGCTCCCATTTCTCTGTGGTAACTAAGACCTGTGAGGCACCTCGTGGAGATCCAGCATGTCCATTCTGTATGATTTAGTCCGTTATCTATGGCTTCGCTACATCTCTCAGGACTGCATGCAAATGGAGGCTGGAGCTAGAAAGGGAAATAAGGACGTGGTTCATGGAATAGGGCAGCACACATGCACATGCACACACGCACGCACACACACACACACACACACTCACAAAGTGAAACAAGTACTGATTTTATAAACATTTATTCCCTCTGAGAAACTTACCCATCATGTGCTTAGTTACTGAGTTGAGGATGGTCTATATATGAGAAGGTCTAATCAATAAGTAGAAAACGGGAAGCTGAAATTCAGACTCTTTTTTTTTTTTTTTTGGCTTTTCAAGACAGGGTTTCTCTGTGTAACTTTGGAGCCTGTTCTGGAACTAGCTCTTGTCGACTAGGCTGGTCTCGAACTCACAGAGAACCGCCTGCCTCTGCCTCCCGAGTGCTGGGATTAAAGATGTGTGCCACCACCACCCAGCTTCATACTCTATTTTAAGAAACATATTGAAAGCATGTGTTTGTGTGTATGTGTGTTCATATGTATGTACATATATGTACGTACATCTGTGTGAAGGCCAGAGATAGCTGTTGGGTGTCTTTTGTTTTGGATTTCTCTGTGTAGCCCTGACTGTTCTGGAACTCATTTTGTAGACCAGGCTGGCCTTGATCTCACAGAGATCCTCCTGCCTCTGCCTCCCAAGAGCTGGGGGTATCTTATTCAGTCTCCTTCATATTTTTTTGAGACAAGTTCTCTCACTGAACCTATAGTTCATTAATTCAGCTATACTGACTGGCCAGTGAGTTCCAGGCATCCTCCAGCCATCTGTCTCCATGAGGTTTCGGATGAGGGTCCAAACCCAGGTCCCTATGTTTGTGTACAGAACACTTTACCGATGAATCATGTCCCTGACACCTATTTC
>JAQHUG010000286.1:1995451-2021778 GCA_028555095.1 Dicrostonyx torquatus
GAAACAGTCTTGATAATGTAACTCAGACTGGCTTCGAACTTGTGATTCTTGTGCCTCAATTGCCCCATTGTTGAGACGACCTTACTTTGCTGTGTCATCTTTAGTACAAAGTACACTTTGACCCTGCTGTGTGATGTCGACCTCCAGGCTTCCCTGCTTCCTCTGACACTGGGTCTCACTGTGCAGCCTGGGCTTCCCTTGGATCCGGATCTGGCCTCTGCCTCCTCAGTGGTGGGAACACAGCGGGGCACCATGTGCTAGCTCTTCATCCTGGGTGTGGACACAAGCTTCAGCACCCAGTCAGCCCTGCTTCCAGTTTGCTAGACAACTGTTACTCCATGCGCTTCCTTTGGGATCTCCTCCATGCATCTTGGCTACCCAATAAGGTGTACCCCTATCATAACCTAAGGAGCATGTGTGTTAACATGGTAGCTTGTCAAATAGACACTACTTTGCCTTTGAAGTATAATTGCTTGTGTATGGTAATAGGGATCAAACTCAGGGCTCTACTGAGCCACCGTTCCTGCCCAGGCTGGCCATAAACTTACAGCTGCAATCTCCTGTCTCAGTGCTGGGACTGCAGGCATGCCCAGATTTTATTGCAGGTTTTAAAATTACATTTCTTTTATTTAGGTGGGTGGGTAGGTATATGCTATGGCGTATGCAGGGAAGGCAGAGGCCGACCTCTCTCCTTCCACCATCTGAATTCAATTAGCAGGCTTAGTGGAAATTACCCTTACCCAATGAACTACCTTGCTGACCCCAACTATTTTTATTTTTAAACATTCCAAGCTTATTTCTTCTGAAGGAGTTGAGGTCTCACTTACCCAGGATAGCCTTCAACTTGTGGATCCAGCAAGTCGCGGCACCGTGGATAGCCTGGTACTACTGTGCTCAGCAAGAAAACTCCAAAGTTCCAGCTAGTTTTCTGTGATATTTTATTTCACGTGCCCACTGTAATCCTAGCATTTGTCGGGCTGAATTCTGAGGCCTGCCGAGGCAGTACAGTAAGACCTTGTCTCAGAGTAAAAACAAACACAAGAAGAAAGAAGAAATAAAACCTCATTATTTCTTCTTCATCTCTGCCCACTATGTCTCTTTTATGGGCACAGGAACCCACAACATGTTTTCATCTCTAGGCTCAACACAGGCTTGCCTTATAGTCTAATCATATTGCAAATAAGTTTGAAATTCAAGTGAAGGTTTACAGGCCGTTCTGATTTACCTTTGTTTCGTAGGAAACCACTTGGCATTTAGCTGTGATGTCGCTAAAGAGGAGGATGTTCAACACACGTTTGAAGAGATGGAGAAACATTTGGGTCCGGTCAATTTCCTGGTAAATGCAGCTGGCATTAACAGGTTGGTCAAACATTAAGGTAAATTTCTTATGTCTTTTTCAAACAAGATTTTTCTTAATAGGCCATGTCTTGGTTACTTTCCCACTGCTGTGACAAAATACCACGACCAAGGCAATAAAGTGTTACATTGAGGTATGGTTTCAGAGTGTTGGAGTCATGGTGGCAGCAAGGCTGCACACTCCTGTCTTGATCTGTGTATAGAAGGCAGAGATGGGACAACACGGGGACTGGCCAGCACTTAGCTAGAAAGCACAGCATATACTATATTTTAAATCAGGGTTGTAATTATGTTTTAACTTGATTTTTAAAAAGATCTTCTTTTGCTATTTTACAAGGTTGTGTGTCTGTGACTGTGCACATGGATGCAGTTGCCTGTGGAGGCCTGAAGTGGACGTTGAATACCCTGGGGCTGGAGTTACAGGTGGTTGTGAGCTTCCTGATGTGGGGCTGGGAACTGAACTCAGGCCTACTGAAAGAGCCGTTGGAGCTCTTAACTCGGAGCCAGTTCTCCAGCCCCTAGACTTGAATGTTTTGTTCTACTTGTTCTGCTGTTTCCTTCTTACAGAGATAGTCTCCTAGTGAGAACAAAAACTGAAGACATGATATCTCAGCTTCACACTAACCTCTTGGGCTCCATGCTGACGTGCAAGGCGGCCATGAGGACGATGCTTCAGCAGGGTGGATCCATCGTTAATGTAGGTGCGTGCTCCCCTTCATGGGTTTCTAATTACTGCATGTAAACATCAGAGTACTTAATCCACTGACGTACTTGATCAACAGCGAAGTTTATCCTTTTGGTATCTATGGGAAAAGTATTTAACCGATGAATGAATGAGACAAAACTCACAGATGTACATTTCCACAGGAGTCAGCTATGCGTTAAATGACAACTTACCAAGTATTGAAAAATACATCTGGACTCATTGTTCTAAGACTGTGTGACATGGGAGAGGCCACAGCTGTGCACATCTAGAAGTCTTGCTGTATATGAATGCTGTACCAATTTTGTCAGCAGTTTCAATTTTCAAGACAAATCAGGCATCCCATTTTCTTTGTTTTCTTTTTTTGGTCAAACCTATAATGATTGTAAGCGCCAAAGGGCCAAATGATGTACTGTGTGATTGTGTTTCCTAGAAAAACCAGGATGCTACACACATGATACCTCAACAATATGGCTGCCTAAACAGGGCCTGGACCGTGATATATCAGTAGATGTCTTAGTTAGGGTTTCTGTTGCTGTGAAGAGACACCATACACATGACAACTCTTATAAGGATAACATTTAATTGAGGTGGCGATTTATATATTTTGAGAGGTTCAGTATATTATGGTAGGGAGTCTGGCGGTGTGCAGGCAGACATGGTACTGGAGAAGGTGTTGAGAATTCTTATGTCTTTGCTCATAGGCAACAGGAAGTAGTCTGTCTTGTTGGGTAGGACTTTAGCATATATGAGACCTCAAAGCCCAACTCCACAGTATCACACTTCTTCTCAAGGCCACACCTATTCTAACAAGTACACACCTAATAGTGCAACCCCTTTTGGGAGCCATTTTCTTTCAAAGCATCACAGTAGACATTATTAAGACAGAAGGGGGAAAACTCAAGGGGTCCTGTCCTACCCCTAAAGAAAGAACTACAGGAAACTAAAGGCTGCTGAGAACAGAAGAAGTAGCCTTCGCCAAGGATGAACCCCCTAATTGGTTATCCAATACCAAGTGCTCAGGCCTGATACCCTTACATACAAGCAACACTAAAAAGACTCAGCAGGTTGTTTTTATGCATTTATTTATATGTAACAATAAATAAAGAGAAAAAGAGTCTTAATTTGAAAGATTGTAATGGGGCAACTGGGAGGGTTGGATGGAGGAGGAGGTAGAAATTTTATTTTTAAAAGTTGCAAAGAAATCCAACCTAATTTTTAAAATTAAAAAGAAAACTTGTAGACATGGAGGCTAAATAATAATTATTTGCAGCAATTGCATGAATCACTTACCTATCTGGTGTCAAGGTTTGAGGAACATTGACGCTTGGCCTTTCAGTTTGCTGGAATCACAAGGAAGAGGCGTTGCGGGTGTTCAGGCTTGAAGAGTGGAAGGTACAGAATGACATGGAATGTGATTTCAGTTTAGTACTTAAGATTTGCAGCAGACTGTCTGCTTTTTATTTTTAAGTGAAAAGCAATACCTTAAATGGCTGCAAAGGGGTCACAGTGCTTGTTAGAGCTCTCTCTTAGGAGGAACTGGGACCTGTGGCCTTCTAACATGGCCACTTCAGAGTTTGGGTTCTTAAGAACTGCCACACTGGCCCAGGACTGTGCTTGGACATCACAGGGCAAATCTGTTAAAACACCTACATTTTAGAAAAGTTCTCAGAATCTTAGAATGTCGCTAAGACTAAGTGGACATACTTACTCTAATGAAAAGTTCCACAGGAAGGGCTGAACTTGTAGACTTGGTATTCCAGGAGTCGTTACTTGGACCAAATGGCACCGGAGCGTGGCCTAGGCGCTCGTGTGAAAGCTCCCTGTTGGACCTCTCTGCCATGCCTGGAACTTCACTCTTCTTCTGTGTTTCTTCCACACACCTCTTATCCTGTCCACCATTTCCTTAACCCGATGGCTTTGCTTTCTTCCTGTGCTGCTTAGTTTTTTTCCTCTCTCTACTGAGAAGCCACATTTGGTGATGGGCTCGCGACAGATGCGTTGGTGCAGGACAGATAGATGGCAGTGGTTCTGTAGGTAACTTTTGCTGTTCCTCCTCATGCTTAGGTGCACATACGCCTGTCATTGTTTGCGGGTCTGTGCATTCATGTTACACAGGCTTGTGTCTTGGCAACAGTGGGAGATGCCCCATAGTGCGGAAGAAGTGAGCCATCACAGCTCGATGCTCGCACCACTGTGAAGCCATCCTGCAGTGGCACGGCAGGGGCCAGCCACTGTCATCAGGCAATGGTTGACTGTATAATACAAGTAAACATTTTAACATTGGGCTTCTTGAGTATAAGAAAGAGTAGAGTATTCTCCTTTTCTAAAGTAATTTCAATTTTGTGTTTGTGTGTTAGGTTCCTGTTTAATTTTTGTATTGTAAGCACAGGCCAGCGGTGCAAAAAATTAATTCCTTACTTCTGTTTTTTGCATAAATTGTATGTATTTGCATAAATTGATATTTGAATTATAAGTTATTCTTTCATATTTATTAGACAAGATCACTGAGTAATGCTGAGTAGCAAGTACAAGGTAAATATAAACAAAAGTTATAAAACTTCACTCTTAGGAAGTTCGTATAGTCAGTTCTGATTGACAGTAGTTTAAATGCACTGGATTGGTTCTAGAGATGAAAGTGGATGCTTGTTCATATCTACAATGGACTCATAAGTTAATCAGCCTTTATTTTACATCATCTGGCTTTGACTTATTTCTGCCTGTGTCTGTTACCTTTCTGTTGCTGTGATAAGCACCATGGCCCAGAATACTTACGAAAGAGAGAGTTTATTTTGGCCTATGGTCCCTGAGGGATACGACTCCATCATGGTAGGAAGGCAAGAGGCCAGCATGATGGCAGAAGCAGGAAGCTGAGAGGTGTCGACATCTCAACCACAAGCATGAAGTAGAGAGGGAATTAGAAGTGGGGTGAAGCTACATACTCCCCCATGACACACGTCCAACAAGGCCACACCTCCTAAAACTCCCTAAACAGCAGCACCAGCTAGGGCCAAGTGTTCAGATGCCTGAGCCTAGGGGGACTTTCCTCATTCATACTATCAACCTGCCCACCAGCATCCTTATTTAGCCTCTTCAACCTTTCACATACAGAACAGAACATGTAAGCCCCTTCCCTGTTCCTGGTGGTATGACATCATTTTCCTTCAGTTCTTCGTTGCCGTGTGTGTCACGATCAGATTGAACCCTTTACCTGTTACTTGTCAAGGACAGGCAATGCTTAGAGTTACTCATAAGAACGGAAGGTGGGTTTCCCTTTCTGTCTGTGGACTGTGCATTATGTGAATTTTCAAATTACAAACCAGTTGGTTTACACTTATTTCATTTCCTCTTTTCTTGCAGGGAGTATTATTGGTTTCAAAGGCAATGTGGGCCAGTCCGTGTACAGCGCCAGCAAAGGAGGGCTCATTGGGTTTTCACGCTCGCTTGCTAAAGAGGTTGCACGGAAGAAAATCAGAGTAAATGTGGTTGCACCAGGTCAGTGAAGACTGTACAGTAACCGTAATGTGTTAATGGGCAAATTGGTAGTCATTAATTGACATTTGGGTAGTCTCTCTAAAATCATTGTGGAAAGAGATAATAAAATAGTGACTAAAGATTTTTTTCCTTACCTCATGTTTTACATAAGATTCTTTACTTTTAAATTCTGCACAAGCTAAGGAATATGTTATGGTAAGAGAACCTTGGAGATCATCTTGTGTTTTGAGACAGGGTCTTCACCATACTCTCTAGTACTGGGGTTGTAGGCTTGCTCTACCACACCTGGCTTATTCCAGCCACATTGACAATTTAGAAAATTGTGACCAGGGGTTCAACATAATCTACCTAAAGCTACCTGGCTGTTTCATGGAGAGCTGAAAGATAATGTCCCCAAGGTTTCCTTTAGAATTATAATATTTATGTCTTTTTATCCTTCTGCTACTGTCTTTCCTCTTAATGATCTGGGATTCTTCAGTGTCTTATTATGTTATTATTTACATATTATCCCCGTTTTGTTTATTTATACATTATTTGTCATTTGCTAATAAAAAGATGCCGTAATTCAGACCTGTGTGTCACTGCCAAGCCATTCCTAGATATGGTACCTTTGTCTTGCAGTTTTAATTACTTAAGAGGTTTACTACTGTAGACCTCCGCCACCTTTCGCTTTCTACTCCCTCACGGCTCCAGCTTGGACCTGAGAGTTGGCACTAATATTGAGCCAGCAGGTGTTTTTCAGGATGTCCTGTGAACCCGTTTTCTGCATCGCACACCTTCATCCCAGTTCACTGTTTAGTCACAGGCTAGCTAAGTTCAGACATTCCAAATCCACGCATATTTAGAAAGTTATTGCAGCTCAGACACATCGTCTATGTAGGAGAAGGAAAGAGGCCCCAAACAAAAGCTTTCCGTGTTATTATGTCGGCCTGGCTCTCTGCTTCTGTATGCTGTGTGCAGGCTGCCACTGTCAGTGCTGGCTGAGCTAGCCATCTACTGCCAGTCCAGAGTGGTTGATTTGTGGTGTGGAGTAGCATGCTTTCACCCTCTCTCTTTGGGGCTGCAGTGGTATGAGTAATAAGGAGTTAATTCTGTTTTCTGGTGCTGTAAATGCTCACTGGATGGGAGGAAGGTCCTTCTTCCCAACTCACACAGAATCATGCAGTGGATGTCCTGGGTGGCTTCCTCTGTGCCAGAGATGTGCTAGGCCCAAGAATAGCAAAAATGACTATTTCTGCTGCAGGATGCGGAGTACAGCTGGACAGACATAAATGAACAAATCACGGCAATGTCAAGTGCTGAAGGTAGAATATGTTGTGTACCACACTGGGGAGATGCTAAAGAATGTCTGCTGTGGATTAGTTGTCAAGGCAATGGGATGAATGGTGGAAATCCAGCTTGTATACAAAGGAGAAATTTAAAGACTGTTATAGAAGTGTCTTAGAGAAGATCTTATTTTTCCAGTGCAATTCATATTGGGGATAGACTCTATTGCTAAAATGTGGCCACTTAGTAGGGTAGCCTTTGTAGTATTATATTTTTTTGTAATATTATATTTTGTGTGTGTGTGCTTGTGTATAGTATAGATTGAAATAAGATTTAATCAATTCTATAGATTATTTAGTGACTTAATTTTGATATTAAGTATAAGCACAGACTTCTCTTTCATTTCCCAGCTACCCAGACCCGAATAATCACACAGAAACTATATTTATTACAACACTGGTTGGCTAATGACTCAGGCATTTTTCTAGCTAGCTCTTACATCTTGAATTAACCCATTTCTATTAATCTGTGTGTTGCCATGAGGCTGTGGCTTACTGGTTAAGGTTCTGAACATCTTTCTCCTTCAGCAGCTATATGGTGTCTCTCTGACTATGCCCTTCTCTCTCTCTCTCTCTCTCTCTCTCTCTCTCTCTCTCTCTCTCTCTCTCTGTGTGTGTGTGTGTGTGTGTGTGTGTGTGTGTGTATCTCTTTCAGCCTGGCTATATTCTGCCATAGGCCAGAGCAGCTTTATTCATTAACCAATAAATGCAACACATATACAGAGGAGCATCCCACATCAATTAAGATATATAAGCTTCTTCACTAGATCTTATGGTGTACTTACCCATGTACTCACATGTGAAGGCCATTCAATCACTTCTCCACTATATTTTTTGAGACAGAATCTCTCACTGAACCTGAAGCTCACTGTTTAAGCTTACTGAGACTGTGTGATCTGTTTGTCTTCCCAGTGCTGGTCCTTTGTGTTGCCATGCCTGGCTTTGGTGTGGATCCAGGGTTTCCAGACTGAGGGCCTTATGCTAGTATTGAACCACTTTCTTCACTAATCCATACTCCCAACCCTCACATCTCTAGTTTGTTTCTTTTTATGTCATTTTCCTGATTAACTTCAAGTGGAGGTTCCATAGGAAAACAGTTGAAAAACAAATGTAGCAGGAAACCCAGGGAACAAGGCAAATAATGAATTAGACTGCTTCTCTGTCCTAAATCCTTGACTGCTCTTTACAGATCTTGTTCTGTAGAGTACTTGCTACATTTTGGTCTTTACTGCTTGGCTTATAAAGTAAAGTTGCCATCATAGATGAATCTTGCTAATTGGAAATCAATGAATATTAGATGTAATATTTGATAGATTGACTACAGTCAATTACTACTCAATATGAGTCAATGAAATGTACTTTCTTCTGAGATTATAAGATATAAATTCTCACTGGACAAGAACTACATGCTTGCTCTTAGGAGCCAGAGTATCCCAGACTCTAAACAGTTCATATTTTAAAAGCGGGCTTTGAGATGTGGCTTAGTGTTGGAGCATTTGCCCAACATGCACTGGGCCCTGAGTGTGATCCCTAGACACCGCCCTTCCACCCCCTTGCTGGATGCTGGGTGTGTCATTGTATGTGCAGTAGTGAAATGTAGTGTCTTTGTCCTAAGCTGCTAGAATGCACGTCACTTCACTCACTGTCTCTTGATCTGAGGATGTGGAGCTCTGTGCTCATGAAGCGCTGCAGCAGCACCCTCTGTTGGACAGTGGCATCTACTGGTGCTTTATGGGTTTTGTAGCCATTTAAGTCTTTGTGAATACATGAAGCAAAGATGGGGAGTTCAGAGCCTTTACAAATAATGAATGATATGGAGACAGTCTTTTGGGGCTCTGGAAAGTAAGACAACATAATGATAAGTGTTTGGGATGTTTAGGGGCCACTAATACCTCCTCTCAGCTCTGTGATAGATGGGGTCGGTATCTGAGAATAATTTTAGGTAGTGCTTTGGGCTGTGGATTTATTTCTAAGGGAGATATGGTTCAAGAGCATTAGTGTAGTTGACATTTGGTACAGCCCAAATGATTTATCATAAGAGATTAATTAGCCTAACATTTCTTGTTTTATTTCTGAAGACCTGGAACAGGTATATGAAGTCTGAAGAGCTGCAGGTAGGTAGGTCAGAATAACCATGGTGCTTGGTACTGTCATGGTGGATGACGTGGCACTGGCATTTGCTGAAGTCTGTTACACAGCTGAAGGGTGACCCCCCACTTGTATTCCACAGACTTTTCCTAGTAATGTGTCATTAGTTGTAGCACATAAACCACACTAAGGTAGGATATCAACAATAGGGAAATGAAGGGAGCACAGGGTGAGGGCAGTGTGATCAGCACTGGAGCCTTTGTCCAGTAGTTCTGTGCACGTAAAGTGCACTAAGATAAAGTCTACTAACTAAAAAGACACCGCGGAGAGAAGAGAAGGATCCCTAGGAACACTGGTATGTCAGGGCAAACCCTTCCCTTCCTTAAGCAAACAAAAGAAAGCATTTCTTATTTGTGCCACACGTGCACTGGAGGCGGCAGAGGACAGCGTCAGGGGTCTGTTCCTTCCATCTTTGGATCTGGGGATTGGACTCAGGTCATCAGACTTTTGCAGCAAGTGCCTTTGTCCACTGAGCCATCTCATGAGCTCCTTCCCTTCCCTTCACATTCACTTTATGTTTAGACTCTATTGCAGGTTAGTGACGGCCAACAGCTCTCTGTGAGATATTTCACTCCTGGTATGTGTCCATAATTCTGCAGAGAGGCTGTGGAAGGTCCCCTGACAACCAATACCCTTATTTCCAAGCTGGAGCTGTGGAGGAGACCCCCTTTATGTAGCAGATGACCACACACCTCTTTGTGTGTAAGAAATTTTGTGAAAAATGAGGGCTTTTTTTCTCAGTTTCCTTACTTTCCAGTCATGATGACTGCTTATTCAAAAGCCAGCCATGCACAGCCAGAGGAGACCTCAGGGGACCTGCCATCGTTTACTGGTTTGTTCCTCTTGTGATACACAGTCAGCTCTTGTCAGTGCACAGCTTCCTTCAGTCAGAGCTGTGCAGCATCACAGAGCAGGGGACAGAATCTTGATTCGTGAACCTGAATCCAGTGGTGTCCTCTCCACAGCACATCCCACCAGAACCAGCTGGAAGTCGGCCTGAAAGTTGCTAGCCTATACCGACGAGAGTGCTCCTAAACCATGGCTACTGTGGTTTCTTGTGGCTTATTTCTGTTTGCTCTTTAGATTAAACTGCAGCATTTTTCTGCTGAGTTTACAAAGTTAGTATAATACATTTTATCCCAATTTTGTTAGAATTTTAGAGTAAAAGACAATTGCATCATGAATTCTTTGAGACCCTACCAGAGATTTTCTTTTTTTAATTTAAAAAATGTTGAGATTATTCATGAATCAGTATTTCTGTCATTTGTGCGCGCGCGCGCACGCACGTGCACACGCACACGCACACACACACACACACACACACACAGTCCACTCCAGCTCCTCTTGCTTCTCTCCCATCTCCCTCTCATGCTCATGATCTCTTCTTCAGTTGTTCCACAGGTACTTGTGTGATGCTAAGTCCCTTTAGTGTGCTTTTTATGTGCATGTATTTCGGGCTGACTGCCTGGGATCGGCTAACCTACTGGGGGCTCATCCTTCGAGGAGACTGAGTCTCCTTTTGTCAGCAGCCATTAATTGGCTGCAGCTCTTCATCTCGGGGTCAGGCCTCATAAGATTCCCCTTCCATGCTGCCATGTCTGCCGACATTGTCATTGTGCAGGTCTTGTTTAGGTGACAATATTGTTGAGATTTCATGGGTTCAGCTTCCCTGTCACATGCCGGAAAAACCTATTTCATAGAAGACATATCCTGGTCCACTGACTTACAGTCTTCCCGTCCCTCTTCTGCAGTGTCCCCTGAGCCTTAGGTTAGGGATAGTAACATGAAGTTTTTAGCATTAACATTAGTGATTTTATTTCACTCAAATTGTATAATCCTAGGTGATTATAGGGTTCATTTTCTCTGGGGCACCCTTGAAAAGAAGCAGGCTAACACAGCATTGGATCTCAGTAACTCACGGGTTCTTGAGAATTGGATTCTGCTGGATTCTGGCTCCTTACCGAAGAACTAAGTTCCATGTTTGGGCCACAAGTGGTGGCACACACGAGTGGTGGCACACTCCCAGCACTCAGGAGGCAGAGGCAGGTGGGTCTCTGTGATTCTCAGACAAGCCTCGATGACAGGAGTTCCAGGACAGCCAGGGCTACACAGTGAGACCCTGTCTCAAAACAGCAGGTTTGCTCATGAGTTGGAGTCCACAGAGGCTGTCTCTCTATCTGTGCCAGCCGCTGCCTTCATCCTTCCCTCCCCATGCTGTGTTTGAAGATGAAAGGAAATGCTGCTGAGTTTTCAAATAAATGTGCTGAGATTTCATTGTAGAAGAGGTTGTGTTTCACAGTATACTCTCACAGTAATACACAAGTAATACAGCATCCGTGTTGTTATTTCTGGCCCTCATTATAGACCATCTGTAACTCATAATGTTCATATTTTTTCAATAATTCTATCTGGCTGCAGAGATTTTATATATATATATATATATATATATATCTGTGTGGACAGCTTAAAAGGAAAAGTACAAAGAAAATCATGATCGGGTATACAATTCTGGTAACTATGTAACTTTGATGTCCAGCGTGATCAGATGATAATGTTAGCATTTTGGCATGTATGTTTCACCTTGTTTATACATGCAATTCATGTGTAGCCTACTTTTAAGATTACAGATGTGGAATCTTCATTTATGTCATTGATACCAACATTATTTTATGCTGTGGATGTTGTCAGGTCTTAACTGGCTCCTTGTTAAAATACCTCTCAATTTGTTTCCAGATTTCATGAGTAACCGCTCACTGTCTTAGATTTTATGAGAGAGAGAGAAAAAAATTACGATTGTTTCTCACAGGACTTTAAAGAAAACATTTAAGTTTTCATAAGTGAAAACCCAAAGTAAACCTAATCATCTAGTATTACACAATAAACTAGCAGAAGATTCCAGTATTTAGCTCAGTTATCAACATATCACTTGTAAATGATAGTATATTAAAGTTGATTTATAATCTAATTTATAAATGATTTAACTTTAACATAAGTCAATTTGAAAACTTTTTTGTGTGAGTGTGAGTGTGTGTGAGTGAGTATGTGTGTGAGTGTGTGTGTACGGTGAATTTTCACTTCCTATGGCTCGTCTGGCAGTTCGTACACTTCTGTCACCCTGAACTTTTACCTGCTGCTCTCATGAAGGTTAGTATTTGCTTTTTTTCTTTTCTTTTTCCTTCCTTCCTTCCTTCCTTTCCCTCCCTCCGTCCCTCCCTCCCTTCTTCTTTGTTTCTTTCTTTTAAAAAAACAGCGATTGAGGTTGGGCACCTTCAGTCGTAGCACTCAAAAGTCAGGGGCCAGTGGATTTATGTGAGTTGGAGGCCAGCCTGATCTACCTGGTGAGACCATGTCTCAATTTTTTTTAGTATTAATTAGTGAACAAAATATTATGTGGTAACATTTTATTAGTGATATATGTATATCTTGTAGGAATCTCTTAAGGCAGTGCTTCTCAACCTTCCTTTAATACAGTTCCTCATGCTGTGGGGACCCCAACCGGAAAATTATTCCATTGCTACTTCATAATTGTAATTTTGCTACTATTATGAATTTTAATGTAAAGATCTGATATACAGAATATCTGATATGCAACCCCTATGAAAATGTCATTTAACCCCCAAAGGGGTCGCTACCCAAAGGTTAGAACCACTGTCTTTTTAAAAATAATTATTTATTTTAAAAAAGGTCTTTTCTCATTTACATACCAATCCAAGTTCTCACTCCCCCCACTCCTTCTGCTCCCTCCACCTCCCCGTTCATCCCACGCCAACCCACTCCTCAGAGAGGATAAGTCTTCCCATGGAAAGTCACCAAAGTCTAGCACATTGCTTTGAGTAAGGACCAAGGACCTCCCTATTATTTCTAGTTTGAGCAAGGTATCCCTCCAAAGAGAATGGGTTCCAAAAGCCAGTACCAGCAGTGGGGATACATCCTGGTTCCACTGCCAGTGGCCCCACAGTCTGCCCCAGCCATACAGTGTCACAAGCATTCAGAGGGCCTAGGTTGGTCCTATACTGGTTCCCCCGCTGTCAGGCAAGAGTTGGTGAGCTCCCATTAGTTCAGGTAGACTGTTTCAGTGGGTGTCCCCATCATGGTCTTGACCTCTTTGCTCATATTCTCACTTCTTCCTCTCTTTGATTGGACTTTGGGAACTCAGTCCAGTGCTCCACTGTGGATCTCTGTATTCACTTCCATCAGTTGCTGGATGAAGGTTCTGTGATGATATTTAAGATATTCATCAATCTGACTATAGGGCAAGGCCAGTTCAGGCACCCTTTCCACTATTGCTTAGGATCCTAGCTAGGATCATTCTTGTGGATTACTGGGAATTTTGTTAGTGCTAGGTTTCTTCCTAGCCCCAAAATGGCTCCCTCAATCAAGATATCTCTTTCCTTGCTCTCCCTCCCTGTCCTTCCCCCATCTAGATCATCCCATTCCCTCAAGTTATCATCCCCCCTCCTTTTTTCCCTTTCTCCTTCCTTTTTGTCCTTCCTTCCCCCCCTCCTACATTCCCAATTTTCTCAGGAGATCTTGTCTATTTCCCCTTCCCAGGAGGATCCATATATGTTTCTCTTAGGGTTTTCCTTGTTATCTAGCTTCTCTGGGTTTGTTGACTGTTGGCTTGTTATCGTTTGTTTATCTAATATCCACTGATGAGTGAGTACATACTGTGCTCATCTGAGAACCACTGTATTAAACCTGTAGTTGATCCTGGTGTGTGTACATACATACATACAATCATTGTGAATTACTGAATATATAATATTTCACTCTGCAGAACTTGCTCTCTGCACACTCCATTGCATATATACCAATTTTGAGTTAAACATTTCATCTTTTGCATACATTTTAAAATCAGGATTAGATATAACCATAAGACTTTTTTCTTATATGGACTATGGAATCCTGGGTTATCCTGTCATCAATTACCTTGGTTTAGTAAATGGAATGGATTAATTCTTACTAGGATTTCAAAATCAGTTCATAGGACCATCTTTGTGTCTCTCAACAGTGTTTCTCACTTTCTCCCCCACCTATGTGAAAATCATTTTTCTAGCATTTTATTTATAGCATTATAAGGGGAGTCACCAGATTTTATTGCATTACAACTGGGTATGCAGCAGTTACTCCCTCTCCTGTAGATTATGGTCGCTGTATTTCACTTGTGTTTGTATCTGCCTGTTACATTCTTTATGTTTGCCAAGAGTTGAGTCATGGACTTGGGAGTTAGGCATTTTTTTGTGTTCAGTAACTGTTCGCTGAGTTAAAGTGAATAAAACTGTACTCTTAATTAATTGCTAACAATATTCTGTATTTCCTAAACAATGTATATTAATAATGCCAAATTCTCTTTATAAAAGATGAACAGCCTTCTTTAGTGTCTATACTTTCAACTGAATTGACATTTCTCTTTCAGGATTTATTCGCACAGATATGACAAAACACTTGAAAGAAGAACATTTCAAGAAAAACATCCTTCTCGGGAGGTTTGGAGATGCTCTCGACGTGGCTCATGCGGTTGTGTTTCTCCTAGAGTCTCCATACGTCACAGGACACGTTCTGGTTGTGGATGGAGGATTACAACTCACCATCTAACCAGAGATGATTCTGTTGTGATAGTTGTTGATTAGGGTCAAGTGCACATTTTTTTATTAATTAGGCAATCATATCTATATGGGTGACATTTGATATTAAAATGGTTCTATCTTTATATGAAAATGTTTCAAAAGAACAATGTGTGACCAGTTGTAGTCTAAAAGGTATGAATTCTCTGTTTTTAGAGGCCATAGAAATTTTAATACATAGACATTTTGTAATACGTCAGTATTAATTTTTGTATCTTTGCCTTAAAAAGAGAAAATTCTGTTGTGATACAGTTTAATTATATCTGCTGGGTTTCTAAGACACCAATTTTGTGCTGTTGCTAAATAAGAGTATTTGCAGAAGACTGAGATCAATTTTTTATTAGTTGCTTTTTGTTGCTGTGGTCAAACACCATGACTGAAAGCAGCTTCTCAGAGAAAGGGTCTCTTGATGCTTGTGGTTCCAGAGGCATGGAGTCCATCATGCCAGGGGAGGCTGCCAGCAGTCAGGGAAAGCATGGTGGTTGGAGCAAGAAGCTAGCTGGTCATGTTTCATCCATACACAGGATGCAGAGCGGGAACAGGAAGTGGAGCCAGGCTGTAAAATCTCAAAGCCCATCCTCATTGACATACTTCCTCCAGCAAGACTGCACTTCCTAAAGGTTCCATAACTTCCCCTAACAGTGCCACCAACAAGGAACCAAGTGTTCAGCCATGAACCCTTAAAGACATTGCATTCAGACCAGCACAGTACTTAGCAGCCTTGCTAAGGCTCACCTTTTATGTTTTATGGTGCATTTTGAGGCAGGATATCACAATGTGAGCCAGGCTGACCACAGTGTGCTCCTCAGTCCTCTTGGCTGTAGTCTCTCCAGGGCTGGGTTTCTGTGGTGTATAATATTGCATATGCATATGCATAGACAATCATTTGTTTATTATAGGCTGGAAAATGTCATTCAGAGAAAGATATGCATTAGAGAGGACTTTTTTTCCTCCCTGCTCCCCCACCCTGTCTCACACCGCTCCTCCTCCTGTCACTTCTCTACCCAACTCCCTCCTCTTCTTCATCTTCTTTCTGAGCCAGGATCTCACTCTGTAGCCCTTGATGACCTGAACTTATGTATCTGTTCTTGCCTTGAGCTCACAGCAGTCCTGCCTTAATGTCCCAGATGCTGAGATTGTACTTGTGAGCCATCATACCTGCCTTATACTTGACTGTGGCTGTGTGTGTTTGGTCTATGTACGTAGTGTATGTGTGTATGTGAATGTGTGTGGGGGTTGTGTGTCTGTGTGTGGTATATGTATGTGTATATGTAGTATGTATATTTGTGGTGTGTGTGTGGTGTGGTAGCCAGAGGAGGACGATGGTGCCTTCCCTCCTTATTGACTTGAGGTGGGCTGTCAGTTAACTAGAGGCTCACTGTTTGGGCTAGGACGGCTAGCCAATGGGTCTTAAAATCTTGCTATCTCTGCCCCTCAAATTTTCAAATGTTCTGTTAATTCACTAGTGTGGGATTTCTTTTTAGCTCTTTATGTAGGCATTTAGTGCTATAAACTTGGCTCTTAACACTGCTTTCATTGTGTCCCATAAATTTGGGTTTGTGTGGTCATTTTCATTGAATTTTAGGAAGTCTTTAATTTCTCCCTTTATTTCTTCCTTGATCCATTGATGATTCAGGTGAGCATTGTTTAATTTTCATGTGTTTGTGGGTTTTCTGGAATTAATATTGCTGTTGACTTCTAGTTTTAAGGCATGGTGCTCTGATAAGGTACATTGGGTTATTCCAATTTTTTTTGTATTTGTTGAGGTGTGTTTTTTTACTGACTATGTGGTCAATTTTTGAGATGGTTCCATAAGGTGCTGAGAAGAAGGTATATTCTTTTCTGTTTGGATGGAATATTCTATAGATGTCTGTTAAGTCCATTTGAGTCATCTCTTAGTTCTCTTATTTCTCTGTTCATTTTTTGTCTGATTGACCTGTCCAGTGGTGAGAGGGGAGTGTTGAAGTCTCCCACTATTAGTGTGTGGGGTTTAATATATGATTTAAGCTTTAGAAGTGTTTATTTGACATATGAAGGTACCCTTGTATTTGGGGCATAGATGAAATTTCCTCTTGTTGGATTTTTCCTGTGACTAATATGAAATGACCGTCTTTGTCTCTTTTGACTGATTTTAGCTTGAAGTCTATTTTGTTAGATATTAGGATAGCTACACCTGCTTGTTTCTTAGGTTCATTTGATTGGTATATTTTCCCCAACCCTTTACTCTGAGACGATGTCTGTCTTTGAGGTTGAGATGCGTTTCTTGTATGCAGAAGGATGGATTCTGTTTTCATCGGCCAATCTGTTAGCCTGTGCCTTTTTATAGGTGAATTGAGTCCATTTACATTAAGAGATATTAATGACCAGTGATTGCTATCTCCTGTTAATTTAGATTTCATTGTTGGTGATGTTAATTTGTAATTGCTTTTAATCCCAGTCCTAATACACACACACACACACACACACACATATACATACACAATAGATAATTAAGACTATTCTGCAATAGTGGATATAATAATATTTAGCCACAAATCTTAGAATGGCAATGAATAATTACACTTAAGTAATCATGAAAAGTACAGTAGCAATGTATTATTGTTTTCAGTAGATATAATGCACGGACCTTTTTTTCAGTGGTGCTGGGATCAACCCAGGGCCTGTCAGGTGCGAGGCAAGTGTTTTACCACTGAACTTCCTCCTCAGCTTGGAAAGCATTGGTCTTAGAAAAGACCAGTCTTTGCTGGAGAGCAGAGATGAAGACATATAGCTGAACGCAATAGAGATAGCATTCCTTTTGCCTTGAAATCTTGTGGAAAATAAAGAACTATTTTTATATACTAGATTCATGTTGATTTTTTATTTACTATCTTCCAAATATTTTAATATTTTATTTTAAAAAGTAATGTTTTTTTACCAAGGTGCTCATAATCTCAGATACTTGGTCAGCTGAGGCAAGAACATAACAAGTTCAAGAACATGCTAGGTTACATAGTTCAGGGTCTGGGGATGTGGTAGAGCACTTGCCCAGGAGAAGCAAGACCCCAGGTTCAATCCTTAGTGCTTCAGACTAGAGCAGAACAAAACCCAGGAATCCAGGAGTCATCTAATTGCTGTTTTCAAGTGGAACATTATCTAAATGGATTTTTGATTAGAATATATATAAAGTCAAAATTATGAATAAGATGTACTAATAAATTCAGAATAATAGTGCCATAAATCAAAAGCTGTGTACTAAATATGGAGCCCTTTACCCCTGACATACTTTCTTTACTTGGCTTATTAGCATTCCGTTTTTTCAGTTCTGGGGCTTGAACCTTGGGCCTTGGGCCTGCCTACTAAGTTAGCGCTCTACCCATACAACACCCGTAGCCTTTGATTTAGGAGATCATATGATATGAGTGCAGTTAGTACTACTGAAGGAACAGCCTGCTAAATGCAAGGTGTGGCAGTTGGAGGACTGTTAGGTAGCAGCATTTCTAGGCATGTTAGGTAATGCAACACGCAGGATGTCTCACAGGTGGTGCACATGGTAGGAGGCTTTGTACACAGAGAGTGGGTAGCTTCCTTGTGCTCTGTCCCGTGTGTCTTTGGCCACCTATGCTTGTACAGGCCTCAGTTCCCTTTGCTGGATATACCATGTTCTGAAGTCATGGGTGAAGCTGGTTTGTTGTATAAACAAGAGGAAAGCAAAGAGAAAGAAGCTGAGTATGGTGACACTCACCTGGATATGGGGACACTCGCCTGGATATGGGGACACTCGCCTGGATATGGTGATCCTCATACATGGGGTGGGGGAATAGAAGATGCAGGTTGTTTGTAGCTACATAGTGAGCTTGAGACTAGCATGGGTTATGTGAGCAAGGAAAACTAGGTTACCAATAGGCTTACCCTTGAGTGTGTTTGTACTTTAAAATAAGCTGCTCCTCCCTTCAGTGTCAGACTGAAATAGGTGGAGAGCTGTGGGAAAGGGGAAATAAATCACCATGGCTCCGCTTCTGGCAAATTCTCCTCCTGTTCTCACTGACTTGGTGGAAATTTCAACTGAACACTTGAATTCCGAGGCCCAAGAACTTCAGTGAATTCTTGGGCTGAAGACTCAGCTCTGGCTGTTTTCCTCCTCCCCGCAGCAGCAGCTCATGGTCCAGCCCATGCTTAACATTTGAAGGAAAGGGTTGGTGGCCAGAGCCAACGTTTTCAGTTTTCATGCCCGGGTTTTAAAATGTGTGCTTTTTCATATTTTTATTCATATTCTATTTACGAGGGGTTGTGTAAGCTTTTTACAGATAGAATTATATGATGCAAATTAATTTGGGGGGGATAATTTATGCAGAAAAGCTAAGTTAATTTACATGCATATATCACCCAGAAAAATGAGAGAAGACAAACTGTTTTGGGTATTCAAGAGTTGATACCTATTGTTACTGGAGCATTTTCCCCACGCTTTGTGAATCGGAAAAAGTGTGAATTATGAAATAATTCTACTGTCCTGCTTGACAAACATTCCTAAATAAAGCATTTAATAGCTGACATTTATGTTAATTTTTGTCTTTCAACTACATTATAGCATCTAAGAGCAGAGTTCATGCTGCGTCTTCTTTTGTTATGCAATCAAATGTCCTGCACGTTCCTGATAGCTCTACCTTGCTGCTCTGTACAATGCACACCAGGTATACACGTGTCTTAGGTTTGAATAATTACGCTACTGTAACTTGGAATTCTTAGACCACTAATCTAAGTAGGATGCTCTCAGTACTGTGTGTGTTACCAAGCCTGTCCGTTTATTTAACGAATTGATAAGGTCCCAATGAATTGAGGACCGACTGTTGGCAAGGAAAAGAATTGATTCGACACACCACAGGACTTAGAAGATGAAGACTAGGATCCCGTAGCCCATCTCAACGCTAGTGTTCACGTCCTTTTACCTTGAGGAAATGGTCGGTGGAGCTCGAGAGCTGGTGGTCAGTCCACTTGCAGCTGCCTTGAAGGCAGAGCACTGGGATGAAGGAGTTTTGGATAAGCCAAGTCACATTTTATCTTCTTACTGTCACTATTCCATCCCATTGTTACAGGGAAAGGGGTAGAGATGCTGGCTTCTCTGACACTTCTAGCTGGAGGTAGGTGAAGGAGAGGTGATTGTGGGGTAGAGCAGCATAATCTGGAGAATATTGGCCAATCCTTAAATGCAAGCAAACTCTCAAGTGTTACATACCATAATAGTGACATAATCCCATTTCTCTCCTTTAGCTAATGTCACTTGTACCTTATGATGCTGGGTTTCAGGCTTCCTTTAAAGCTCATTTATGTTAATTTCCTTAGTATTACTAATAGATTCATAATGCTTCGCAGAGGTGATTGCAGAACTGTATGGCATAACCTTCCAACAAAAGCAGCCCTTACCTATCTGTCATAGGCTCTGTATGGGGTTTAAGCTATAGGCCAGGTTAAAATTCCATCAGAATTCCCTTGCTATAGGGAACAAAGCCAAAGTCCTTTCTTTGGAGTACAGCCGAAGAGTGATAATCTTTGGGGTGGCTCATCCTCTTTCCATAGTGATGTAGTGATCTTATTCCTACTAGCTGCCGCATTTATAGCATCCTTCCCACAGGGCCTGGAAAGTGGATATAGGAGAGTTACAGCCTCATCCTATCAGTGAGGAGGGAAGATAAAGTACCACACCAAGTCAAATATTTCTTAAATATTTGCCCTCTTTCTTGATGACAGTCTAGGTATCTGACAGCCTTGTTGAAATGGGCAAACTGTTGGGTTCAGTGTCACTGATATGTGGTAGATTCCTGGTTTCACTCTGGCCAATATGAGAAAGTCCTCAAGAAGTACTTGAGGCGATTTGGTCTACTTTGCTGCAAGTTGTTAGACTTCCATTTTTTGTTATTTTTCTGTTAGGATCTCCTAGTGTTGCCCAGGCTGCTCTTAGACTTGAGAAACTCCCAAGTAGTTTGGGAAATTAAAGAAATGTACCACAATGAACCCTTTCTCAAGTCTATCTTTGAGCTTGTGCAAGTTATGTGCGTGTTGTCAGTCTTGGTGAGTTCAAATGTGCACCTTCCCTGTCGTGTCTAAAAATGTCATTTCCTAGAAGCCATTCATCACCTCTGGCTCTTGCAGTCTTTATGCTCCTTCCTCTGCATGGATCCTCGAGCCTTAAGCCAAGGACTGTGATAGGGACATTTTATATACAGCTAAGCATTCTGCAGTCTTATTTTCTGCATGTTGATCAGTGGTGGGGTTCTGTGTTAAACACCATCTGCAGCAAGAAGAAACTTCTGTGATGAAGGTTGAAGAATCCACAGATCTATGGGCATAGCAATGTGTTATTTGGAGTCCTATTGCTGTGTTCATTTAGCACAGTTGTTCTCTACCTTCCTAACACTGTGACTCTTTAATACAGTTCTTCATATTGTGGTGACCCCTAACCATCAAATTATTTCATTGCTGCTTCATAACTATAATTTTGCTACTGTTATAAATTGTAAAGCAAATATTTTTGGAGATAGAGATTTGCATGGGGTCATGGCCCACAGGTTAAGAGCCACTGATGTAGCAGAGTGTTGGTAGTAGGCTTTCCCATGGGGCCCATAATCTATCTAGCTTTGGTTTGGCTCATTGACAGTGTCATGTATGAGGTCCATTTCATAGAATGGACCTTAAATCCATTTTTGAAACAGTGTTTGGTTACCCCTATGATACTTGTACCACTATTGCATCAATCGCTATACCTTGCAGGCAGTTTAATTATTGTAACTCACAAGTTAATAGTGAGGTGATATTGATGATTGCTTTTCCCCCTCCATAGTATGTGCAGTACTCCATGAAGAGTAGCCCGTAAGGGTGAGTCTTCTGGGTAAGCATCCACTTGGATTTCCTGTGCTTGACGACATAAGTATGTGATGTCTTCAGCAGTCTGGAGAGTAACCAGTAATAGCGACAATAGTTTAATATTATGAAATTCCACTGGTCAACAACTCAAAAAGTTGTAACACATTCCTGGCACTGGGGATTTTACTTGGTAGTATATGGTGCTGATGATGTACTCTTTAAATCTTATTTTTCGAGCCCTGTTTTAGTATTTAATCCCTTTTATTCTGAGCCATGAATTCTAAGCAGCATCATTTCTTGTTTGTTCTCAAAATTCCTTCAGTCCCCCATCTTGGCTTATCTCATTGGAAGGAGTGCATCATGCAATAACTTCTGAGAAAAAGTACATGGGAGATAACGTTTTGTGGGAGAAAAGTGTTATTAACAATAGAAGTTTAGAAGTTGGTTGACATAGTTGTGAGAGAATGAGCATGATTGCAAATAATGCTAAGTACAGGCTTTTATGAGCTCTGTCTTGGGGAAACAGAGTGGTTTCTTTCTTTTCTTTTTTAAATGACATTTCCTTCAATTGTTGGGTAGCTCTTATGGGCCAGTTTTAAGTACCTATCTCTTCATTTGCTTTCTGGCATTTGTCTCTTCTTTTTCCATTGTCCTTAAGAGCATGTGCCTTTAAAACAAACAAGCAGAGATCTGTGACGTCTGCTTCAGGCTGGGAACGTGTGCATATATTTATATATGAAGTGTCATTTGAATGGACGTGTCCCTTGTGTTTATTTATGTTTCATGACAGCACACTGTCTTTGTGAGGTACATACATATTTTTAGAGAGGGTTTACAGTGAGGTCAAATAATTGAGATTGGGAAGAATTTTGGTGATAGAACACAGCATATTGCTGAACTGTAGCCACTGATTCCACAGAAGCACAGATCCTGAGGCCTCTTGAAGATCACCTCACTGGCAGAGACTGTTCTCGTGAAGTAACCAAAGGAACCATGGACAAAAACCATTGTCTCTTCTGAGAGACGATTGCGACTGAGTTTGCTAACAGGCAAACTTCTCCAGGCTCGCAGTACAGCAGTTCTGAGAATCAGCTAAGCAGGGAAGGAACGAGGCACCAACCCTCCTCAGATGATGACTTTGAACTGGAAGGCTTGAGAGCAACCCAGATTTCTAACTTTTTAAACATTCATATGTGTGTTTATTTAAATATTTATGCCAGTCTCCCTTCCCCTGTGGGTCTTAGAGACCGAACACAGATAAATCATCAGGCTTATTGGCAACTGTCTACCTGCTGAGTCATCTGACCTCAAAATTCAGATTTCTGATTCAGAAGAGTTGGGTACCACTGAAGAACTTGCATTTCTAGTAAGTTCCTGATAGCTAGTCTAGCAGAACTGATCTACAGGCTTCTCAAAAAAAGGAATCAGATGAATATCCGCCATTTATAGTACCATGGGAAAACTCTTTAATTAGATGAAATTTCAACATATAGATCTGATGCTGTAAAAACAAAATGCCAGGCATTATAGGTGAAATCCCAATATGTCACGTGCCTTGAACAACCCAGATGAATAACTGGTACTTCTGGTTTTATTTGCTTGCTGAACTGTTTTGGAGAATCAGTAAGCTTCCCTACATACCTCTTCTATGCAATTAAGCCTGTATCTCGGTGTTATTTGGAAGAGGTTGCCTTTTCTTTTATGTGTGTGTATGGTGTGCACACAGCATGGGTACAGTTGCCCAGGCAGGTACATGTGGAGGCCAGAAATTGACATCAGCATGTCTTTCTCAGCCGCTTCTATTTTGTGAAACAAGATCCCTCGAACCTGGCCGGCCAGTGAGCCCCAGGAATCGGCCTATTGCTACCCACTCAGCACTGAGGGTACAGATGTCGTCGGCCAGGTTTTTAGGTAGGTGCTGCAGATATGAACTCAGGTTTTCATTTGCGTTCAGCAAATCTTTATGTGGTCAGCCAACTCCCTACCCCTATCAAAGGGATTTGAAGGTACAGTTAAGCTTCTCCACTAAGTGCTGTTTAGAAAGGAGATTGTGTGGGCGGGCTTGATCTATTCAGATGTACTTTTAAAGGGGAATGGACTCTCCATACCAGAATCAAAGCAGGAGAGGGTCTTCATGAAGGGAATTCTCCCTTCTGGCTTTGAAGACGAGGGGAAGAAATAGCCATGGCCTTTACAAGAGGAGAGCAACCGCTGGCTGGCAGAGTAAGTGGCTTCTCTGTCCCATAGAGCCAAGGAACTTCTGAATTGTCTTAACTACTTGAGCACCACGTGAGACTGCAGCCAGTGACACATTGATGTCAACCTTGCCATCTCATGCCCAATGTCTGATCTCCCCAGCTCTGACAGTGAAGTTCTCATTTCACTGCTTTGGACTCTACCAGTTCAGTACAGCAGCCACAGAGCGCAGCGTCACAAAGGATGAACCACTACCAGTTCAGTACAGCAGCCACAGAGTGCAGCGTCACAAAGGATCAGCCACTGTTTGTTAAATATTTATTTATTGATGTTAAGTCCACATTACAACAGCACAACAATCCAAAGTATGGTAGTACTTTGTTTTTTTTTTTTCCATAAATACAACATAAAAGGTGGCAAAAGAATGCTAGTTAATCCCAAGCCCAGCAAATTAGCAAAAAAAAAAAAAAGTCACATTCAGAAAAATTTGGCAAGTATGATATAATATAGGTCACAATTCTACAACAGAGATAGGTCCATAAGACCCTGCATGGTTACTTAAAAACCCCATTAGCAATATGTGTGTGGTCAGAGTCTTGCGCCACACTGTCTAGAGCCTCTGCCACCCAGTGCTCAGTAGGTGTTCTTACAGAAGGAGAAGGCTGTGCACGTGCAGCGGTCCTACGGAATACATGGGGTGGTCACAGACACAAGCTTGAAGTACTGTGCATGGGTTGAGTAACTGAGCTAAGAGCGTCCGACACTTTTATAAATAATGAACAATAGCTAGGTTTTTCATGAGGAACACAGTGCTTTCTTTTCATAGCAAAGTACCATTAAAGCCTCATGTTTCATACTATCAGGCCAAATTATTTTCTCTCATTTAAAAAAGACAAATATTGGTTCCGACTTAAAGTCATCAAGTCTGGTCAGAATCGACTCCATTTAGCTGATGCAGAATCAAAAAGCGGTCTTTGCAGCTTGGCCTTGTAGGCGTTCCGAGCCTGGCCCTTCTTAGGCTAGTCCCCTTGGCATCAGGGAATTGAAGGGAACTAGAAGTCTCCGTTCACCACCTCTTAGTAGCACAAGCTTATTTTTGTCCCTAAAGTCTCCATTTCCCTCAGCAGACTAGACCCTATAGGCTACTTCTCGTTCATGCCACCCCTGCAATCTCAACCATGTCCAACTTACTCTACACACTAACGTCATCAACTACACACTCAGCTACATGGAAGCCTTCACCACACATGCGCTCCAGACTTCCAGATGACCCCCTAGAGTCCTTGACTGGCTAACGGCAGTGTTTTTGCATCTATGATTTTTAAGGTTTAGAAGAAAACCAAAGAGGAGCCTGGCCCACTCATGATCTGGGATCTCTGTGTGGGTAGCAATTCCTTCCTTCCTTCTTTACCTGCCTTCCAAACCCGTTCCCTCCAAATCCAACCTGCCTTGGTCATTTGGGTGCTTCCGATGCCTCTTGTGGAATGGACTGTAATACATCTCGACTTTCTAGAGAACACTTTCAACTGTTTAAGCTTGAATTAGTCTTTTAGTTAACACGGATTGTAAGTAGGCTTCGTACTGGAGTAGCATAAAAAGAAAACTGATACGGATGACATTGAAGGCAAGGAATCCCTCTTTTCTGATTTGACACAGGCAGTTTACAAAGACAAGGTGTCGCTCGGGTTTTGTCATGGTTCTCATCCCACCTTTCCCTATTGCACGTGGTTCGCGGTAGCCATCTGTAGACCCTGCACCATCTAACATTCCACACTGCCACACTATAGCACCTATAGCTTGTGTTGGAAGGCACTTGTAGGTAACTGAAATCGTAGTTACCTTCGAGTAGTTGATTTCTTTCGGCATTTTGGCATTTCAGGCCTTTTGAATCACAACAGTTCTGTAAGTTCTAACCTGGACAACAGATGTGAGTTTTCTGTGCAATGTGTACGTTTCTATAAGCATCACCTACTTAGATTCTCTATCAAGTAAGAAAAATATGATTTTGGTGTTTTTTTTTAAATTTCTTAAAGTCAAAAGTATACTTCTGCCTTTTACATAATGTGACAGAGGAGTATGTTGGTCAAAGCAATGGCGGTCAGTTTTCAGCGTCGACAGGGTGCCAATCACAGGTCCTCACTTTCCACCAAGCCGCTGTTGAGTGCCAGGTGAGATGGGCTTGCTTCAGGTTGGAAAGCGGCTTTGATGTCTAGTCCCTGGTCCGAAAGTGCTGCGTAGCGACTGGCCGAGGGCCGTACTTTTTTTGGCTTGGTGGTCTGTGGCTGCTGCCACTGGGCTACAAGAAAGACAGTAAATGAAGATTTTTAGCAAAGAAATGCTTGGAAATGCCTTAGAAGTTTAAATATATGCAGAATGGCTTTTAGCAGAGCCTGGTGGCCTACACTGGCAATCTCAGCCTTTGGGAGGCTGAGGCAGGAGATTATTGCAAATTTGAGGTCAGCTTGCATTGCACAATGAGTTACAGGTCAGCCTGAGTTTCAGAGAAACAACCTATCTCTAAAAACAAAAGCACACTCACAAAATTAGTGTCTTTTGGTGTATATAGGGTCCATACATATTCTCCTTAAAAAGATTTTGTTTTCTATATATGTGACTGTTTTGCCTTTGTGTATGCACGTGCAC
>JAQHUG010000286.1:2022442-2035185 GCA_028555095.1 Dicrostonyx torquatus
TGGTGCCTGGGAAGCCAGGGGGTGCTAGATCAGGAAGTGCTCTGAACTGCTGAGCTTGTGAGAGAATGAATACAACTCCAGTAGAGATGGAGATAACTTAGAGGTCCTTCTGCATTTTCCTTACAAGAGTCACAAGTCCCTGTCTATGTGTGGCCATGGGACTGTAAAGCCAGGCAACACGGGAAGTTATTGTTCTTTCCGCAACTGCGGCGCTGGGAAATCTCAGACAGTTGAAAAGCTTCTTATATCTGACCCATCTTCCTCTTTTAATAATAATTATATTTAGGAATTGGAGATAGATTTTTAACATTAATAAATTGAAAAGAATCAGGCATTTGGGGTGCTTTCAAAGGAATATTACTTCCTTAAGCAGAAGTAAAATTTTGGAATTTGTTTTAAAATGGTTTTAAAATGTGGTTTGTCTTACATCAACTGATCATATAATTTTTTTTAAATTTAGGATGCATGTACACACACATACACATTCAAGGATCTACGGCTGAGCTGCCTAAGATATATTAATGAGAAAAGCACTTTGCTATGTAAGTCCACATTCCAGAATCAAGGAACACATGTTAAGACTGCAGCAGGGCACTGCGAGAGGCTTATGACTCAGGCAGAGATGTTAAGAGGCAGTCACTTGCAGACGACAGGAATAAGAAAACGTGACAAAGGCGTACGCCTTTGCCCACTGTTAGCCCTACGAATGATCAAGTGCGAAAGCCAAAGTCGACTAGGCAGCCTGAGAAACCAGCATGCATGCCTCGCTAATCAATCAAAGACCCTGGCGATACTTGGGGGCTTGTTCTCCCGGAGGGGTTTCGCTATTAATGTCGGGAAACTATAAACAGAAAGAGAAAGAGTAACATAAATTTTTCTTTTGGCAAATAAAATGCTAGAGTATAAACTTAGAACATCAAGCTTAAAGTAATGATGTGGTATGTCATTCTGACATCCAGTTCTTAATCGGAGAACGTGTGAAATGCAGCGAGAAGAAATGAGGCGGCACTCACTGTAGACATCCAGCCTGGCAGTACAGGACACAATGCCCGCTTCGTTTTTGGCTGATACAGTATACCACCCAGCGTCTTCTTTTGTGGCTCCCTGAATGAGCAGGCAGATGTAGCCGTGATTATCCTGGTGCATGCTGCAGAAGAAGAGAAAGTCATTAGAGCTCTAGATTTTCCAAAAGTGGCTTTGGACATGAAACATCACTTTTAATTAGAAACAGAATTGTGCGAGCAGCAGATAATAGGATCATACTTATTCTGGAGAGGCAGCTAGCCCCATTAAGTTAATGGGAGATTGGAGCAGACCTCAAGAGGCTGAATAAATCTATGCACTATTCCTAGAGGAGGGCCTAACCTTTATAAAACCACAGACGAGGCTGTTGCCACTGGAGCAAACTAATCTATCTTTTCTTTTTGATATACACCTTTCAAATATGCAATTAGCTTAAGTCCGAACATGCTCACCACATACCAACATTGCTACCTTCCGCAAGCTTAAACCTACATTTGGACGAAGGGTGACGCTTGTCTCGCATGGCCATAGTAGCATGGCTTTTCCACACCGATTTGCATGCAGTAGCCGGCGTATCTGCTCATCTAGCCCTAGGGCTACACAAGTGGTGGGTAGATGAAGCCACTGTATAGTCTTACCTTACTCGCTCAGTGCTGTGAGTAAGTGATTCGTTTTCTTTCTTCCAAAATATCTGAGGTGGTGGTACCCCCAAAACTCGGCATTCCAGCCTCACTGGGTACCCATCAGCTACCCCTGTGTTTTGCAGCTTCTCAATAAACACGGGAGCCTTGTGTGCTTCTTTAGCTAAGAGGACATGAGATGAATTATCTGTTAGCAGCATACAAAAGGGTCACCGCAAGGAACTCAGAGGCTTTAGAAAGATGGAGCTGCTCTTTTGACACCATTTTCACTTCACATGGCTAAGAGGTGAGCCCTCTCCCCAAGTAAAGGTCTGTACGCTTCGTTCCATTCATGTATTCCCTCAATTAATTCAAGACTGAGAAGCCCACACAGTACCCCGGACATCTGCTCCTCAGAATGCTTGCCTGACAGGCCTCAGAGATTCAGAGTGACTGCTGGTGCCTGGGAGAGCTTTGCTCCTAATTAAGTCACCATGAGGACACAGTCTTTATCTACTGGTGCCACCTAGTGGTTCAGGATTAGGATTCACTGGCTGCCGCCTGAAATGATAACTTCAAAGACCTAAGATTTGGAACTCATAATGCAATGAGACATACCACACGGGATTTAAAGGATGGGGGGGTGCACGCAGAAAAGACATGTTTATCTAAGTTTGGTGTTTTTAGACAGTTATCTATAAACTAAGAATGTATAGCGTGCAAATTACAAATTCTAACTTGTGTTCCTTGAACACAATTTTACGATTATAGTATAGGATTTTATTACTTAGTCTTTTAAACGTCAGGACTTTCTGGGCAGCATGGGCATATGCCTTTAATCCCAGCACTCTGGAGGCAGAGGCAGGCAGATCTTTGTGAGTTCGAGGCCAGCCTGGTCTACAAAGTGAGTTCCAGGACAGCCAGGGATGTTACATAGAGAAACCCTGTCTTGAAAAACAAAACGAAAAGGACTTATTATTAGTAATAATCTGAACACTAGAGGTCAACAGGAAACTTATTTCTTGCATCACTGGTGGAAACAATTTCAGTAAAGAATAAAGTTCAATTGCACCTGAGCTCCCAGCAATGAATCTAAAGATATGCATCTTCCTGCACACTACCGTGAGTCCAGGTCTTTGCCATCAGAGACGAGTTTGTGTCTTGTGAGCTGTGTCACCACTGGCAGACAGACCAGAGATGTCTCAGCATCTGAACTAGTGGGAACCATAAAGTGTCACAGCACTTGTAAGGATCAAACTGGAAAAAGGCGGATGAAGTCCTGCCCAGGCAGCATCGTGCACAGTGTGCTCCGGATAGTGCATGCTGTCACTGGTGCACGGCTGGGACACTCAGGCTGGTTTTAAACACAGCTAGCGGGACACAAACTGACATCTGGTGGTGAAGACCTTAATCCATGATAGTGTGCCCTGCCTGCTCTGACATGAGTGCTGAGGCGTGTCCCGATGTCTGTTTCTGGGACCCTCAGGTCTGATGAACAAGTAGGACCAATGGGTATATCTAATAGGAAAAAAAATGAGCAGTTTAATTTGAATTTAGGGAAACAAATGAAGCCAAACCTACCATGTGGGCAGACGGAATACTTTGCACATTTAAAAGCCTGGTTAAAGTGACAGCATCTCCCATATATTCACCAGATTTTTGTGGGAAAAACAAGTTGGTTCTGCTATTGGAATCTGGACTTTATAGCCAAGACCTCCCAGTTTTATTCTCATTGCCTTTCTACTGAAGAAGCTGGGTGGCTCATGGAGTGCTTGCAAGAGGCTGTCTTGAGTCTAATCCTAGCTCACTAAGGGGGACCCCAGGAAGCCGTGATTATCACACAGGGCTGATACAAGGCCTAGCCAAGCTGACACAGATGATGGCATTGTCAGTCAAGCTTTCACTGTGCTTTGGCAAGCTTCGTGATGGCCGGAGGGCAGGCCGTCATAATCCTTACTTCTGCCTCACTCCTCCGGACAGAAGAAATCTTTCCACGAAGGTTTGTCAAAGAGTCTAACGTCCTCTACACAGATTACCTACAGTATTGCTTAGAAAGCAAGCTTGAGTTTAATTGATGCTGAATTGAGTGGAGATGACAATATTGCTTAAAGTTCTTGAGTTTTAAAATTGCTGTATGGTCTGTTAAAACCCGCCGTTGAACTCTCTGTATGAAGTTCTGGAAGCCTGTCTGTCAGTCACGCCTTCCCCGTAGAACACTAGGCCTATCGCAGCCATGAAAAAGTGAACTGCCCAGATCCTCTTCCCTTCTTTGCTAGGTGAGGGGAGAGAGAAAAGATAAACAATAGTGGCTATGCTGAAGGAAGAAAACCGGATGCTTCCTATTGACTAAGCCTTCCAACATGCTACCATCGGGTTTGGTGACACAATCTGTTGTGTCAGACTTTTGACTTATTTTCTACATTAGCTAACGATGGAGGATGAGTTTCTATGTCGTTTGACTTGTTCTGGCAATGAGGAAGGAGTCACAGGCCACCTACCAGCAACCACAAGCTCCAGGTTAAAAGAGTTCTGTCCCGCTCTGTTGGTGGCAATACATGTATAGATGCCGGCATCCCGGGACGTGACTGGCTCTATAATGAGGGAGTGTACTCCATTCTCACGGACCAGCATCTTGTGAGCGCTGTCAGGGCGTATGGGCTTCCCATCTAGTTGCCAGCTGAGATCTGGGGTCGGTAGTCCACTGACCTAAACCAGAAAGGAAATACACGTAAACTTCTCAGATACTAAAACAACCAAATTATCAAGAGTTATGTATCCAGCATCAATTCCTCTTGAGTTTTGAAACACTGTATGATGTGTTAGAAACAGTCTGTTGGATTCTCTATAAAGTTCCAGAAGCTTGTCTGTCTGTCACTCTTTCCTTACCAGTAGAACACTAGGTAGCACAAACAATGGTCTTTTAGATGGCTTTGTCTTGTTACTCTTTTGTTTAAAACCTTCCCATGGTTTCCATAAGCACGCAGAGACAGACTCACAACTAAACATTTCTTATAGAACAATCCAGATAAGTGAAACAGGGATTAAAACATATTTCTGTCATCATCTTACCTCACCCAAGACTATAAAAATTCCCAGGTGATGTCAGCATTGGAAACAGAAGATGTGCAACCTTTATAACAATAACACTCAGCTCCAAAGCTCCAACCAAGGAGTGGCCGTCGCCATGGAGACGCTAGCTAATACATCCAGTGGTACACAGACCGATTAGTATTTTATAACCCTTGAAACTGAATAACAAGAGCAATTTGAAATTGCCCAGAAAGTCATAAACAAATTAGCACCACAATCACGCCTTCCCCTAAAATCTTAAGACCCTGGCAGTGGTGTGGCCAGGGGTCGGATAAAAACACATTTAATTACTAGTAACATGTTGCGAAGGCCTGTGGCCATCTGCCAGCTTTTTATAGTGTTGCCATTGATTTTTAATGTAGAAGAGCATTAAGGAAGATCTTCTGAAATCCCTCCTTCCAGCTTTACTAGTGGGAAACTATGTACTCTTCCCTGCAAAGAGACATCTATGGGATTATAAAATAATTCCTTCGTCCAAATCTGTCAGAGAACTCGCACATTCCATCCTGCCCTGTGGCATGTATTTATTCGTACTACCAACCAAGTATCTGCTACTTGCTGTCGAAGTCTGGAGAATGTAAGGGGGGAAATTAAATAGTAAGTTAAGAGAATGGGATTTCAGAAAGAGAGGAAGCTGAGAAGTGGTTGTTGAGGCAGTATGCCCCTGTCTGTTGCCACCCACAGCTCTCCACATTTACCCTCTCCCTGTGGGGAAGACACAGAAGTGACACAGAATAAAGCAGTGCATATTCCCATCTGGGCTCCAGGTCTTGGGGAGGTTATAGCTCGCTCCTACTTGATCACAGACAGGCAGGATCATCTCCACGCAGGAACTCTCTGACTGGGACCTTTCAGAGCAGTGCACAGAGGAGCAGTTCCAGTGGGCGGGGTTGCTGATGCGCAGACAAAGAAGACGAAAGTCATCCCAAGCTGGCTGCAGTCTGAGGAGCTGTGGTAATGTGGAGAGAAGAGCACATGCCTCATACTCTGAAGCAGGTAGCAGTGCACAGTGCTCATGCATACGGCGGGATACTTGGTTCTCCTTTTGTGTTTGAGGCAAGGTTTCACGTGGCCCAGGTTGGTGACTATGTAGCCAGGGATGACTTTGACCGTGTGGTCTTCCTGCTTTTGTGTTCTTAGTGCCGGGGTCGAGGCTTGTGCCATCACATCCAGCGACTTTCACACTGTCTTTCCGCAGATTCTCAAATAAAGGAAAGTGAATCCAAGGAGTGATTATTTTAGTTCTCAATACCCTTTCAAAGGCAGAGATTAAAGGACATTTATGCTGCTGTTTAGGCCAATAAAACGTGGTTACTAGAGTGATATGTATCAACTAATCACACCCACTCTTGCTACTTGCTGGTATTTTAAAATTAATCTCAGACTTGATGTAATTTTGTTTCTAAGTAATTAGGTATATATTTAAAAAATACACATTTTTCTCATGTTTTTTCTTTTCTTTTTCTGAAATCGGGCCTGACTGTATAATGCTGACTGATTTACATTTCTTTGTGTAGATTAGGTTAGCCTGGAATTCCCAAAAATCCACCTGCCCCTACCAGTTGAGCACTGAGAATGAGGGTGTGTGCCACCACAACCTGGCCCACAATTCCATTTTTAAACACAAAATTAATAACAATCTTGGGATATCATTTCCTTTGTTGACTAGAAATACCATCATATTGGTTATATTTATAAGTTCTTTCAAAATTAAAAATTTATTTATTTAGAAAATGGGAAATGAAATTTTCCGTTTGTATGTATCACACACCCGAAGCTCTAGAATATGTGCGCACTGTGGAAGCGTTCCGTTAAGCTGAGCAGCGCGTTCACTGTCTCAGGGGCGTAGCATTTCTTTTCTGTGGCAAGAGCGTTTACATCCTCCGGTCCGCAGCCTTCACGTGTTTGAAGGGTTGTCAGTAGCCACCACGGTGAGCAATTGGTGTCTTGAACTTTGGTCTCCTGTGTGACCGACAGCTTCCGGGTCCTGCTCAGCCAGCTCTCGGTCAGCATCATTTAATTCCTCCATGGCCGAGCTTCTTTAGATTCTGTTGCAGGAATTTTGTGTTTGGTCTGATGGTCAGTGAAGTCAGACATTGACTCGAGGGGCGGGGTTTGCATTCAGTTGGTCAGAATGGATCAGAGAGTTCCCCACAACTAGAGTGTCCTCCAGCGAGCAGGAGGTGGGCGGGAAGGCAGCCCAGGCTTTGGTTGAGTCGGGAGGCAAGCAGAGACAGGGTTCTCCTCGATGTTCGTCTCAGGTTCTTATTTTTGTATTTTGTCCCCGAGTTTTATTTCATAATATAGAGATCGCGGCAGATAAGTGAGGTCATGTTGTGTTTGTCTTTCTGTGCCTGGGTCATTTCACTTAACATAATGTCCCGTCGGATCACCCCGCTTTGACCCATAATCAGTTTCTTCTTTCGATCTGTTTGTCTGTCGGTGGACACTTAACCCAAATCTGTATTTCGGACCCTGCATGGTTGCTGACTTGTGATTGCATTTCCTGTGGCTCTATAGCCAGCGAGATCACATAGGAGCTCTAACATACGACTTCTTGTGTGTAGAGTGTTTACGCGTGTTCATGTGGATGCCTGTGCACATGTCAGAGGTCAGAGGTCAACATCAGGTCTACAGTTCTTTACCTCATTTTGAGATAGGCTGTCTTGTTGAACTCAGGGCTCACTGACTGGCCAGACTGCCAGCAAACAAGCCTTGGGTGTTACCTGCGGCTACCACCCACCGGCGGTGGACCACAGGGCGCCAGCTTTTTGTGTTGGTCGGAGAGATCTGAGTTCAAGTCCTCACACATAAGCAGCAGACATTTTACTGGCTGAGTTATGTTCCCAGGCCCCTAGGTGTGAACCTGAGAACTTTTATTTTTTATTTATTTGTGACAGGGTCACACTATGTAGCCTTGGCTGTCCTGGAACCCATTACATAGACCAGGCTGGCCTCAAACCCATAGAGATCAACCTGCTTCTGCCTCCTGAGTGCTGGGATTAAAGGCGTGTGCCACTACACCTGGCTCCCTGGATATGTTAGTTCTTGATTAAAAGTGAAGTAATACTTTGAAATTCAACTTGTATTTTATAATGAAAGATGCACTACATTAGAAAACAAATTATTTTAAGAGATTCATTTATTCTTTTCTGTATGCTCTTACTCACCAAAAAATGGGTGACCCAATTACGTTATTTCAAAGTAAATTGGTGTAGGAGTTCCTTCTGTTTGTGTGTTGCTTTCATTGGTTGAATAAAGAAACTGCCTTGGTCCTTTGATAGGGCAGTACTTAGGCAGGAAGACAGAACTGAATGCTGGGAGGAGGAAGGCAGCCAGGGAGTCTGCCATAGAGTCGCCAGAGTGAGACATGCTGAATCTTTCCCTGTAAGCCATGACCTCGTGGTGACATACAGATTATTAGAAATGGGTTGAATCACAATGTGAGAGTTAGCCAATAAGAGGCTAGAGCTAATGGGCCAGGCAGTAATTTAATTAATACAATTTCTGTGTGATTATTTCGGGTGTAAGCTAGCTGGGCCGGACAGAACAAGGGGCCCACGCTCCCCGTACTACAGTAAATTACTGGGATTGAGTAAAGCCTGGACTAAGAATGAGGAGACACGCTCCCATCTCTACCCCAGGAATGTCTTGTGGTTCTTGGCAAATCTCTCCAACTCACCGTCTTTCTTACACTGATAAAGGAATCATAATTTCTACTCTTGCATCTTCAGGAGTGATGTTTTTGAAACTAATTAAGGCCACAGCTATGGCCTACATTTAGAAATACCTGCATGCATTGTTCTTTGCCTCAGAGTAGCCGCGGCGTGTGCGCATCCAGGAAACCTATTTTAACAGCAACTTTTCAAACCTTTCTACCAAACTCTAGTTAGTATTCATGTTCTGCAATCCCAAGGAGAACCAGCAGATGGCGCCGAAATAATTTTAAAAAGCATTCACATTTAAGCTCTGAAGATTAAGACAGTAACACAAATGCCTGGGGAAATCTGTATGGGTGGCTGGGGTCGTGGGGGGGGGCTGATAGGGGAGGGAATAGGGAGGCAAGGTAGGTGAGGAGAGAAGCAGGGAACTAGAAACGAACCCAAACTAAATATGTATGAAAATGCCTTAAGGAAATCTGTTAGCATGTAAGCTAATTTAAAATAACACCAACCAATAAAAAACTACTGTAAGAAAGACAGTAATGCAGCAAAGGGAGGGATAAAAAGGTGAGTAACTTCATAGCGCAGCGTAATCATGAAGGTCACGGATGACTGGGATGCATGCGAGATTTGTCACTTTTGTTGTTGCTACAAAATGGGGGGGGTAAGACCTAGTGATTTCCTGGAGTTTAGGTTAGAGTAAAGAACAGTTTTAATGAAAGTTTAAAAGGAAAGAAAATCATAATGATAGCTGTATATAAACACAGACGTTTCTCTTGAGCTGGGGTCATCTTGGACTCCACAGGAAAGACAGAGGGAAATGCCTCAGGCAGGGACACACAGACGCACTCACCTTGCAGTCCATCCTGCAGAGCTTGCCTTCCTGGACAGTCAGATCTCCAGGGGCCTGCAGGAAGTGAGGTCTGAAGAATCGCTCCTGGATGGGCTCGTTTTCATCTCCACTGTCCCTTGATCGAGAGCGAGGCCTTGAGACAAGAGACACGACAGGTGGATCAATACTACACACGGTAGTTCCTTCCAGAAGAGGTAAACCGGTCTAAGTCCACCTCCAAACATTACACACAAAAAAATGCCACAGGAAAACCTTGCTTCATTTGGAAGTTTATGGTTAATATAATAGTCTCCAATCAGCGGTCTACTAAGTCAGAAAAGGGAAATGGAGAAAGGGTTACCATAGTTGAGAATATTTTTTCCTAATCAGAAATTTTTAAAGTTTTGTTAGTTTTTTTGTTGTTTGTTTGCTTGTTTTTTTTTTAAATTTTGTTTGTTCCTTGAGACAGGGTTTCTCTGTATAGCCCTGGATACCCTGACACTCCTTCTACAGAGTGTCCAGGCTAGCTTAACTTGGAGTAAACAAGACTTTCAACAGCTCCACCTGCCTCTGACTCCCAAGTGCTGGGATTAAAGATGTGCACCATCACCGCCCAGCTTTATATTAGAGTAACAGCAGCTTTTGTTTTTCTCCTTTTTAAAAAATCAAACATTTCCCAAAAGAAAGGAATATTAACTTTTCACTGTGATTTAAATTTTGTAGCTAATTATAATTTCTTACTTTACTAAAATATAATTATTTCTCACCAAAATTCTTTTTCATGTTCCTTGGGAAAATAAATTACATTTTTAGGCACGTTTAATTTTTCATTAGTTTTTCTGTATGCCTAAAGGCTTTATTTATTTGCTGCTTTAAACGGGGTGGTGCTGACCTCTCAACCTTTGTAAGTCTCCCCTGCGTGTGTTACGAGAGCAATAGAAATGGCAGTAGTGATGACCTGGAGACTTGAGAGCAAGCAAGATGTTACGTGCAAACTTCAGAAATCATTAGGAAGAGGGAGTTGAAAAGCAGAGGTCTGGGGCTGGAGCTCAGCGGAAGAGCGCTTGCCTCAGATGCCTGAGGCCCTAGGTTCAATGGAGCTGCTGATCTGTGGAAAAGTTTAGGTGTATTACATATTGAAGAGAAGGAGAGGAGAAGGACACAGGGTGACATGGTGTTTACAGCCACAGACAGAAGTTCAGGCTCCGGCGAGCTGTGGCTGCCACAGGGAACGCAGAGCAGCGTCTGCGCATGCTCAGCCCTTGTCGGAAGCAAGGGCTCTGTGGTACAGTCACTGGGTGATACGGCCACCTCTTGTTTGGCGCTTACCTACTTTGCGTGCTTATCTCTCCACCAAGGGTGGAGCATGTGGGGCTCCAGGCTGTTTTAGAAGGGCGGCTGTGTCTGAATCACAGCTAAGCATGCCGGGCTGGCTGCCTTATCATATTCCTCTTAAGATTCAAAACTCTTATTCAGAAATGGTGTCCGTTGCCTGCCTGCCATCACTGCTTCAGGGTCTGGCATAGACCTGGTGTAGACATTTTCCAGAGGCTAGACTCTCATGACAAAGCCTACATATAGGATTTATGGTGTCAGTGTGCTATGTTTTGAACTGAGTGATTTAAAATGTACACTCACCAAACTAGCTGATTAAGAATAGAGGTCACAGTGCATGACCGTCAGCCCACACACGGCTGTTGGTTTAGACCTGTGTTTGAGCATTTGTCTTCTCTTTGCGAGTATTTTCATGTTCATGTGTCATGTAAAGGCCCTGAATCTTGATTTTCACATTTTTTAAAAATAAATTATGTCCCATTTAGCAAACTAAAGATCATGTATCTGAAGAATTTGAACACATATTGCAAGTATTTGCTCCCTGCCTTCCTCACCTGCAAAGGGGCATAGTAAAGACACCACACACCTCAAGTCTGTGTTCGCTGTCATTGTGTTCACCCTGACTGTGGCACAGTGGTTTACAGCAATAACTGAACGAGAAGGAACGCCTAGGAAACCCAGGAATGAGCATCAGAAATACCTTCTGGCATGAGGATGGCCCGAGGGAGAGCGGGGACTGCGGCCTCTTTGGTTGACAGCCTGTACCATTAGCCGTCCTGTACAACTGACACGGCCCTGTCAGAGACATCAGGAGAAGACATTACGTGCTATGCATGTAATCGTTAGCCATCACACACTGGCAAGTATTGTATCTCATTATGCCTAAGACATTATTTCTTTGTCCTGTACCACTAGTAACCAAACTGAAGGGCCAGTGAAACCATTAGCTAAAGAACTCAGGTGACAGGAGTCTGTTTTCTCTAGGACGGCATTCAAAATAACACCCTCATAAATCCACAAAATGTTTCCTTAGCACATGAAGCTGAGTTGTAACATACAAGGGAGGCTGTTTCTCTCTGGCGATGCTCCACTGTCATAGTCAAACGTTTGAACATGTTTTTATTGCGGCCAGTTCTGAGATCAGAATTGGATGATTTTAGTTTTCTGTAATACAGTCATTAGCAGTTAGTATTATTGCTTGGTCCAAGCCATGCGCTAAGGGATGCCAGCATGATAAAGATGAGCATCCTGCAGGAGGCATGCACAGACAAGGTGAGTGTCTCGACGACATGCCATTGTGGTCTCCGAAAATAAACAGGTGTGTACGTTAAAACCAGGAGTGACTGGATACCCAGAACATGTGGCTCACAAGCTAGAGGCCCAACTACTGAAAAGTTGCATTTATCTCTTAAGTTACAATAAATTGTAAGTAGACACATGTGATCTTTAGGGGACCCAGATGACAAGAATAAGTCACCAGATCTTGCTCTGGAGTTCGGTTTCGGCTTTTCTCATGCTATTACTAACAGGCAGCAACATCAATGAGTTCCTCCCCCACTTTCCAGAATGAGTTGTCTCTAACTCATTCTGCAAAAAAGAAACAGCAAGAGAGGGGACATGAGAAGCAGAAATGCCATTAATAATTAGGCTTCATGAAGTCCAGCTTGGGGTGGATGAGAAACCCTTGTAGTAAGATATAGACAGGAATGCGGCAGTGTGTTGGGGGCTGGTGTTCCAGCTGAGAGTAGGCAGGGCAGATTGCATTAGAAGAAACAAGGTGGGATATCATAGCCAGAAACCCACAGTAGGATTTCCTGGAGGGCACCCCAGGAGAAAGTTCTGCCTGGGCACCCCAGGAGAAAGTTCCACGTGTGCACACCAGGAGAAAGTTCTATCTGTGCACACCAGTAGAAAGTTCCACGTGTGCACACCAGTAGAAAGTTCTGCCTGTGCACACCAGGAGAAAGTTCAATCTGTGCACACCAGGAGAAAGTTCAATCTGTGCACACCAGGAGAAAGTTCCGCCTGTGCACACCAGGAGAAAGTTCTATCTGTGCACACCAGGAGAAAGTTCTGCCTCTGCACACCAGGAAAAAGTTCCACGTGTGCACACCAGGAGAAAGTTCTATCTGTGCACACCAGGAGAAAGTTCTGCCTGTGCACACCAGGAGAAAGTTCCAC
>JAQHUG010000286.1:2035527-2084698 GCA_028555095.1 Dicrostonyx torquatus
TGTGCACACCAGGAGAAAGTTCTATCTGTGCACACCAGGAGAAAGTTCTATCTGTGCACACCAGGAGAAAGTTCTGCCTGTGCACACCAGGAGAAAGTTCTATCTGTGCACACCAGGAGAAAGTTCTGCCTGGGCACACCAGGAGAAAGTTCTGCCTGGGCACACCAGGAGAAAGTTCTATCTGTGCACACCAGGAGAAAGTTCTATCTGTGCACACCAGGTATGAAGTGTCTTTACTAAGAGGGTGCTCATTCAGAATCAGCATTGAGGATTTTAATCCTCTATTCCAACCAACCCAAGGAATCATGAAATTATGCGCAACTACACACAATTGTACTTGGTTTTAAGTTTCTGATCCCATCTGCTCTATTAACTTGTGGAATGGTAATTGAGTGAATTCTTAAGTAAAGCCCAGACTAAGCCTGGGAACCCCACCCCAACATAAACACAAGCAGCACACTAACTCTCTGTATTTAACTCAGCCCTGTGTTAAGTCTATTTCGGGGGGAAAATTCAGAGTTTAAAGTCACACTACAAGCATGAAGTTTGAATTGTTACAGTGATTCTGCATGAGACGTCTGGCTTGTGGAGGTTATTCAATGCCTCATCACTCGAGCCCAGTGTTTACATGATATGAAAATAACATTTATGTTTCATAGTTTATGAGCCTAACTCGCGGCACACAAGCCCCTGCAAAAGCCTGCCACTTGTATACAGCGTGCAATGGGAGGAAACAGCAGGCTGCAAAACAGCCCTCCCAAACCCAAACGCATCATCAGGTAACTTAGCAACACAACAAAACACAGCCAAACACTCATGTTTAGATTCAGCTGTATCTTAAAGACAGGATTAGAGTCTGAAGCAACCGTTTCTGTGATCTGCAAATTGGCAATGTCTGGGGTAGTGCTGTACAGTCATACTAAGCTCTGTGATCGTTCTGGTCTCTGATGAATTGCTGGGGCTGCACACATGGAGAATAACACACGACCCAGTCGACATGGGTTCAGAGCTGTGTGTTCTGTCCCAGGTAAAATTTGGAGGTTGCTAACAATATCTAGCATGTTTCTTATTCCCCAAAGATTCATCGAGGTGGAAAAATGCTGAGAGTCAACACCTTTCTCCTTTCTTGCCTGCTTTCTGTAGTCATTTGCCCTGTGCAGGAAAACCCTGCCTTCTGTGCCATGTTACTGAATTCCTTTTCCACTCTGATCCTGGTCATTTCACATCACGTAGGCTACAGACCATGAGCTGTCTCCCTTCCAAGCCCAAGTGCTTTCACAATTAGAAAAAAAAAAAAAAAAAAAAAAAAAAAAACAGTTAAAGAAACTAAAGGGTATCAGAAACTGGAGAGATGCCTGCAGTTTTCAGTCAGTTATACTTGATGCCTCGGAGAGTGAATGTTTCTTGAGTTCGATTTCTGTTTTGATTTCCTACCCATGTCTACTTTGGGCATTCTTCTTTTAAATGATCTCAAATGCACAAATTACAAGAACATGACAACAGTTCAATATGCAATACCAGATGTCCTAATGTTGTGATTGTGGCTGGCTAATTACTTTTAACACCATGTGTCCAGAGCCACAGAAGATCAGGTCTGCCAAAGTGTAGGCAGAGAAATGGCCTGTCACTTGTTCTAATTTCAATGCCACTTTTTCTTCATGTATAGAAAGATTAATCTCACTATGTATATATGAGTCACAAAACCTACATCTGGCATATTTGGACAGGATACACCAGCTCCTAATGAGCCAGGATGAATAAAAAGGTTTTGCTTTTGGAATTAAAATCAACATACGACCATGAGCAGACACTTGGGCTAGTGATGACTGTAAAGTATCACGAATTCCTTTCCCAGCAATGCTGACAGGATGTAAACATCAACACAACCTGTTTCCAAATGTCCACTTGGAGGATTTCCGCAGACTGCCTTCTGGAGCCTGCCACCCTGCTCTGTGGCAGTGGAGATAGAACCTTGGTCTCTTACGCAGGTGGGCTAAGGGTTCTACCTCTCAGCAGGACCCCAAGCTTCCCATTTTGTCTTCATTCTTAAGTTCATTTTGTAATGAAAACATTGCGTGCAGTTTGAGATTTAGATCTGTACACAGTGGTCTAAGAATGCGATCTTAGGGTTTTTGAGTATTTTGCTCCTCTTGGTCGACCCAGAAAATTCATTCTAATCACCCTTTGCTTAAATCACAGGAGGGGAGGGAGAGCTGGGATTTTGGTTTGCTGATGTCATCTGGTCCACTTTTAACATCTCTGTATTTTCTCCCAGAGGCAGGAGGCAAGAACTAAAGAGGCTAATCCTGGGGGTTTAGCCTGGGCTCCACAAGGCAGAGGTACTGGGACTTAGAATGAGGGCAGTAATTATTCTTTCCAGTTTTCTCTTGGCTCTGGGTTTGCTGAGAGAAGAGCAGCTTCCCAGTTCATGTGTGGCCCCCAGCATCAGCTGTGCTGTGGGTGTGGCCCTGTCTCAGTGGTGGTTGTGGTACAGCTGCATCTGATGCCCCCCTTCTTCCCTGCGGGTGATAAAGAGTACGGCAGGAGGTCAGAAGACCACACAGCAACTTTTCAAATCCCATCCCGATTGACTTGCTTGCTTCCCAACAGTAATGTGGGGTGGACTACCTCTCATAGGTCTGGCCTTTGACATCTTGGTTCCACAGGCTCTGCTAAGTGTCCAGCTGTAGTCTATAATGGATGAATCTGTGTATGTGACTCAGAATAATGGGAACATATAGAAGGTACTCTGTATGTCAAATAAGCCAAATGCTTTTTACAGACACTACGTAGATCCATGTTATTATCTGCGTTTTCCAGAGGAGGAAATGGAGAAGTGAACTGACTCCGCAAGGCCGTAGGTAATGTGTGGTAGAGCTGGCATGTGCTCAGAGCCGCCGGGTGCTGGAGCACAGCCGTGGCTCCTCACAGACACCATCTGTGTTGTGTCTTTCTTCCACGTTCCTTCCTTCATTCTGTTCCGTTGTTTACAACTCGGAGGAGTGGGGGGCTCTGGTTTATACACAGGCTTTGGGTAAGATTATATTTTTTAACTAGAAAATGTAATTACATGTATTTATGAGTGTAATCTGATATTATAGGCATGCGGTGTGTACTGATCTCGTCTTTAGTAGTGACTGCAGTACAGTTTCCATAGCCACACATACCGACCCTTGGGGCTGGCTGGTATGTGAAGCTCTGTGCTCGCTGTCCCTTGTTTGAAGCTCTTCTGTGCACACACACAATTTGGAAGAGGGCAAGAAGCAGATTCAATTGCTGTTTTGCATCTGCATTCTTTTGTCTTATAAAACAGCTTATTCCACTAACAATTTCAAACACGCCAGGAAAATGCACTGAAACTAATAGCAGGGACTGGTTCTGGCAAGTGCTGAGGAGCACCCATAATTCTGCCCTGCAGTAAGTCCTAACCTTACTAGAGAGAACCCAACCGAAAGATTCTGAGTTTCATTGATTTCCAGCATTTGTTTTTAAGTAGTCAGAGAACCGACAGATGAAATGGGTTAATATGTTAATAGTCAAGGAAATATACTGAAAACCAGAAAAAGGAGGAGGCAAGTTCTATTTCCTCTGTCCCTCCCAAATACATCAAATAAGCATTAGGATGTATCTCTTAGGCCTCTCTCTCTGTGTGTGTATGTGTGTGAGTTTATATCTGTGTGCAGGTGCATGCACATGTGTGCATATGGAGGTCAGAGGTCATTCAACATTAGATGTCTTCCCCCATCACTCGCCAACCTAAGAGATAGGGTCTCTCTCTGAGTCTGGAGCTCACCGGTATTTCTGGACAGTAAGCCCCGAAGATGTGCCTATGTCTGCCATGCCAGTGTTGGGTACCATCACAACGCAGCTGTATATGTGGGTGCTGGAGTCTCAGGTCCTCATGCTCACACAGCAGGTGACTTACTCTCCAAGCCATCACTGCACCCCCTTTTAAGAATGATTTTCATTCTATTTTTTCAGGATGGTAGACATGTGGTCATGAGTAACAAGATTAGAGCCTCAAGAAGGTGCATTAATATAGACATGTTCCAGGGAAAGAGGCTGCTGTGCTCTTTTGTAACCCGATTATCTGGATAAACTGTCTCAGTCTAATTTTGATAGTGCACACAGATATCTTTATAGAGAGACTGGTATTTGGATAGGAAAAATCTCATAAAGAACCCTCAAGTCTTCAAGTTTTGTTAAAATATCACTTTCTCCCATTTAGTACTAGCCAGGCTGCCTCTGATTAGCTCAGAGGTGGAGAGAGATGGGGGTACATTCATCATGGTATGATCTTACACTAAAATATATCCTAACCCAGTAATTTGAAAGCGATGAAGTATGGAATGAGATAAATGGACTGGAATTTTAAAATATGACTTTCTCAATTATATAATAAATTTGTTGATTTTGGTCCCCTTTTTAAAAGATATGACTGATATACTTCTGCGGATTTATGGGAACCTTGTTACACATACAAAATAATCCCTGTTCATTTTGTCTTTGTTCCCGGTTCCCAGAATTGTGCTGTACGATCCTCAGTGAGAAGCAATCAACAGGTTTGAGTTGGGAGTGTGATGCCTGACAGCTAGTCATTAAATTGAAGAAGGCAACTGCTTTTCCAACCCTACATCCATGAGCAATAGAAGACCAACCATTCTGATACAAACAAACCCTACATCTACACATAGGCACTGCTGGTGGGGGCGTCTACTAGCAACTTAAGTTCTGGGCCAAGATTTCCAGTGATGTTTTACATGCAGTTGTTTTCAGATAGTTTGGGTTTGTCTAGCATATATGTACATGGCACCACTTGGTCTGTATCCTGATCCCCTTCTTTATTTTCTTGCACTCAACTGTATTGAAATTATACAGTTTATTCTTTTACAGGCTTATTTTCTGTCTCCAAACTTTGCCCTCCCTCCACTGCAGCTCCACAACCCCAGTAAGAGGTGATCATATAATACACTTGATAGTATTAGTGAAAGGAATGGACACATGGGCCAGGATCATTCCTACAGGAATTCTTGACTTTCTATCATTGGGAAAGAGAGAGAAAGAGATGGATAAAAGATGTAGAAAGCAGTTTCACAGGTGAAAAAAACGTACAGCTTCACCTTTTAATATAGCAGTTCCTCTGCCTAATCACAGGCTGAACCCCAGCCACAAACCCAGCCCAGCCCCCATCTGTTCCCACCTGAGGGTTGGCAGCCATGATCGTGTAGTTCCCATCATCATCTAGGGTGGAGGCTGTGGTATGCAGGGAGCAGGTCCCATCGAGGTCTCTCTGAATGATATAGTGATCACTCTTTGGAGAGATCTGCTTCCCATCTTTAAACCAGTAGATCTGTGGAAGAAAACAAGGATAACAGCTGTGCATGGCCCCTTTGGTTCAGATGTGTCGCCGTGCCTGGCCTGCAGGGGGCACTGCTAAGCCAAGCATCTCATGGGAGACTGAAGTTTGAGCAATAAAAGGAGGTAACCAAGAGCAAATCCAATTTCATTTTAGTTTTTAAAAGTTGTGTATGCACGTGTACGTTTGTGTGTCTGTGCACGTGTATGTGTGCGTGCACACGTGTGCACTTGTAGAGGCCAAAAGAGGGTATCAGGTCTCCTGAAGCTCCACTTGGGCTGTGAGCCACCTGCTGTGGGTGCTGGGAACCAAACTCAGATTCTCTAAAAGAGCAGTAAGTGTTCCAAGCTACTGAGCCATCTCTCCAGCCTGCTGTATCCCTATTTTTGTTTAATATATATGTATGCATGAAAAATTTACCTTTTTTTCTCATTGAAACTGTCATTTACATTCACGTTATTCATGTGAAGTAATATGTGTTTCTTTACCTATATACAGCCTTGGCAGTGATTAGTTCCATGAAGTGGCACTATATGCATTTTTATTTTCTTTCCAAATGTATTGGCAATTAAAATGTTTTACTTGTAAGGTAAAGGTGGAAAGCTTGCTTTATAAATAAAAAATGACTCCAAACTGTTTCTGGTGACTTGTGGGTAAAAAAAAAGTATACCAGGGAGGGAGCACACACAGTCGGATGATGGCTGCAAGGCCACTGTGTACTTCCGGGTCAAGTTGCAAATGACCCATCTTTATCAACTCTCCCCAGTAAAAGGAACACAGTATATTTGAAAGGCACAATATTTTTAACTATGTAAGTTGGACTGATTGAAAACTATATGATAAAAATAATTAGGTAAAAATAAATCTTGATCAAATAAAAAATTTTGTCTAAAGTTCCAATTTTTACAGGATAGTGGTGTGGCTGTAATAGGAGACCAGAAAGATGTCTAGCTAGGAGACAGAACCAGCTTGGGGTGGGTGTGAGGTGAAGAGCCCGGGAGGGCCATTGCGGAAGGGACAGAAAGAGAGCAAACATAATGACAGGATGTAGGGGGATGCCACGGTGCAAGCCATTGCCCAGTGTGTTCACCTAGGTAGTAACGAAAAGCCTTCTGCCCTTGAGTTAGGAAGACTGGACATGTTCAGTCCTGAATAAACACGCCCATTATTATCCTCTTATTGCCATGGCTTTTCTAACTCACCCTTCCCCCGTGAGAAAGGGCCGTACTCTGTAGCTCCGGCTGGCCTCGAACTCCCCAGTACTGGATTAAGGACATGTGCCACCATGCCTGGCTTTCTGTAACTCCAGCTTTTTAAAGCTGGATCCAAGCTATAAAAACTGTATTATGTGGTAACCACCAGAATTAGATTAACTTTCAGCTCTAAAATTACATTATATAAGGCATTGATTTCCCCAATCATGCATTTTGAGTGATTTGGTTATTTCTGATGAAGCAAAGGTACAACTAGAGGAATTCTTTCTCATGCCCTCGTTGCTCAGGTATTTTCTTACAGCAATGCTTAAAAACTGATGTCGTTTGCTTACCTTTGGCTTTGGATTCCCAGCCACTCGACACGTGAAAGTCACAGGCATCCCCTCAAAGATCTTGTAATGTTTCAGCTTCATCTCGAAGAAGGGTGCTGCGGCACTTTCGGCAGGCACTTCCGGGTACTGCACCTCGTCGCCGGACTCGTCCACAGGAGAGCGCTCCAGCCGGTACTCTATCTCACTTATCAGTCTCTGTTCGCAGCTGGAGACTTTGTACTCCTAGGCCGGACATAGAAGGTCCAAGTCAGCATCTCCTAGGCAGCAGCTCCCTCGCTAACAAAAGCTAACAGAACACGGGGAGGGAGGGCGTTACAGTGAACCATGGTCTGTCTGGGCTCAATTCAACGTCATTGGGAAGCAGAGAGCATCTGGGATTGAGTTTGTGTGATATTTAAAATCATCTTCAAGTCTGCTTCCCAAAATGAAACAAAAACCATAAATAAACAAGCAAGCACCCACTACCTCTCTTGGGAAGGGTGGAGAGGAGCAGTTAAAATATGAAGGAAAGGCTCTCTGCCCTAACACCCTAAGAAGGAAACGTACTGGTCTCTTCTACTAGGTAAAAGCTGACCTGGGCGGCATGCCCCTCTAGAAGGCTACCCGTGCATGGACAAGCAGCCGCAACACTGCTTGTTGTCAAGTAAATGAGGGACAGCACCACGTCTTTCAATTTTCGCTCCTTTCTGAACACACAGTACACATTATACTGGGGCTTCCTCTAAAATCTGCAGCTATTAGGAGCCCATCTCTTAAACAAAGGCAAGATCGATACAGTACCTCCACAACCTGGGTTAAAAACAGAAGCAACAGCCAGACTCTGTCACATGTGGCCGTGTTCAGGGTGGAGCCTGCAGTTCCCTGCTTGCAAATTCCCCTGAACACGGAGCAGCCCACCATTGCATATTCTCTAGGTGATATTTGAGAAGTAGTAGAAGGCCTTTTTTTTTTTTTTTTTTTTGAGACAGGCTCTTGCTATGTAGTCTAGGCTAGCTTTAGTCATCCTGCTGCCTCAGCTTTCCAAATCCTCGGATTGCTGGTGTCCACAGCCACGCTTGCCTCTGAGACTATTTTAATTATGCTTCTCCCTTTAAAAAGTTCCTCAACCTTCAGAAAAGAGTTTACTGGTGTGAGGAAAGGAACACAGCAGTCAGAATAACGTGATGAAAGCCACACGCTGCGAGCTGTTTCATGTCATTTAATCCCCATCAAATGTATCTTCTCCCCCTCCCAGAAAGGTGTCTGATGAATGAAAAACTTTTTATGCCTCAAAGTTTAGTGTATTCACTCAGGCTAGAAGTTAAAGTCAAGTTTGCCACCAAATGGTAAGGAGTAAATAGGTTCGTTTGGTACTCCATGACAAATTGGTACCGGCCACAGTATGTATAATTACCACATGACGGTGATGACAGACACACAGATACGAAAGGAAGCACAGAAGGTAGGTACAGTGGGAGACCGGACAGAGGACAAGGGCGGAGCTTAACCTTTTGACCATCCAGAGGACTCCCTATAGAAGCCCGAGGAGCCCCAGCGTCCTGCAAGGCAGAAGAGAAGAAGTGAAGAACGGCAGGCAGGTGTAGCGGGATTTACAGATTCCCTTGGGACATTGGTGGCGGCGATATTGAACTTGAGGCTTCTAAAGGGAAATCTGTTCTCAAGGACACTTGATCCTTTAGACTTGCTTTAACACTTTCTCGGGCCTCTGGTTTGTTTTTCACTTGAGACTACATGTAAACCCTCTAATCGGATTAATAGAATTATAAAGTAGGTTACTCAGATCCACAAGACAACCCTTTCTTTGGTAGTAGTGTAAGATAGTCCTTTAGATCTCTGTCAGTTAGTGTCTTATGATCACCTATATGAAAGAGGGCAGGGGTTCTGTTTTCTGAGTAAGGGGGTCTAATTTTGGCTGACATTAAGAACACGATGGGGACATTCATTAGCTTACTTCAAAGACCAAAGACAAAACTATTTTGCATTAAAGCATAGGACAGTTTGGAAGGAAGGCACGGGGATCAACACCAGGTATCGAGCAGTGGGCATGCTCTTGTCATCCATCACGGCGGTGTCAGGCATCTGTCCAGTGAGCACCACCTGTGAGGCTGACGGGACAGCAGCCCTGCTTTCCTGTGACATGCCTGCTACTTCCCACACAACTGTTCTCAAGAGCGGAGTCCAGAAAGAGTGTGGGGAGAGTGGAGATTATTTCCCAGGGAAGTTCAGAGCAGCATGGTACCTGATTGGCTGCCGTTTCTTCTGGCTCTTGGACGCTAAAGACATTTGCACTGTCAGCACCGAGCAGGCGGCGGGCCATTCTTTCCTCATACGTTAGCCTCTGCGCAAAAAAGTCACAGAAACACCGAATTAGGGGAACATCATGTTTATGTGTTGCTAATAGAAAAAGAACAAAAACACAGAATAGGTTTGACATTTTTCTGTCACTAACTAGTCTCTCCTTGGCTTCATAGCTCTATCCCGAAGAGTCTGTTTCTTTTCCTGGCTTCATTCAGGAAGCAATGGCCTTCCCTGGTCCTTCTCTCCTGCTTCTGCTTCATGTGGCCTAATCCAATGCTGGGAGATGAGGTAACTAATCCTGGCAGCTCCCACCTGATTGGACATAGATCTAAGTGAGCGATAAGCCACCAGGCTGAATACACATAGGATGCTTGTGTTGTCCTTATCTTTAGCAAAAAAAAAAAAAGAAAGAAAGAAAGAAAAGAGAAAAAAAGTGCTTTTAGAACAGCAGAAGAAGGGTTAAAGGCGATGTTCTCAAAGACTTCCACAGGTTTCGGAACATCCATGTTGGTTCCAGCCAGTGACAGAAAGAGAGCTGCTAAAAGGGCAAACACATGGGACACTGCGAGGAAAAGCAGGTGTTGATGCCAGTCAGTCCCCACTCCACGTGACACCAGAATACGCTCAGTCAACAGGAGCACATGGCAGTAGTCTGAGGTCAGCTCCCCTGGAAGGACATTGCCTCGGCTGCTGTGCATTGTAAGCAGCTTGAAGCAAATACGATCTGCAAAGAATGACTACACACGGCTGGAGTAAGGGCAAGCCAGCATCCAGCATCCAGCATCCAGCATTCGTGACTTCTCAGATGTACACTGTCTGCCCACTGGCAGGAAGGCCACAGTGCTGCTCCCTCTAGCTGTCTGCTGGGCTGCTCCTGTGTGTGGCAAGCCAGCCACCTTGTGATTCGTATACTTGTGTGTTGTTTTCATGTGCCTTAGAATTACAGATCTTGGAGGAACTTTCAGAGCTCACCAATCCCTTTAGGGATATTTTGATTAGAAATAAGGAATAATTAGTAGGGTAGAATCTAGAAATACATAAAAGTACAAGCATAATTTTAGATGAGCCTTCAAATTTCAGAATGTCAACACAAACAGTATTCAACATTCTCTAATCAGAAAAATATGTTGGATGGATTTACAGTTTCCAGTAATTGCTGGTTCTGGTCCCAGCTGAAACTGGGAAGTGAAACAGATCAAATGCCAAATAGCACTAAGGTTGAAATGATTTCATTTGCTAAAGAAACGGCAGGGGACATGAAGAGGGTGTGTGAATGTTGCAGGGAGTGATTCGGTCCAGGGATTATGCAAAGTGATTGTTATCAATCCTCTTAACCCGAGGGAGGTCAGTTTTCAAGGAGGTTTAGCTCTCTGCTCTCTTACAAAGTCTCCCAAATGTTCTGGTGGAGCACACTGTCGTCAGTGGGAAGGCCTGTTCCGCATAGGCAGAACTAGCAACTGGTACCTGCTCCCTCACCAAGATGTCCCCGCTACCCTGAGAGCCAATTTCACTTCACAGTTTTGTTTCTATGTCACTGTGCCGTGTGGAAATGCAAACCCTTGTCCGGAGAAGCCAAAATAAGTAACAGAATATTACGTAATGCTATGAACAACTCCTGTGAGAATTCCCTTTTTGAAAAGAGGAACCTCTCTTTTCTTGTCAAAAACTATCAAACGTGGGGTTGATGAAACTGACTGTGAGGGCTTAGTTACTGCTAAACAGATAAATATAAATAATGTGTACATACAAGAGTCATAAAATATATGCAAGTCAAGTAAGAAGTGTACATAGCAATAACGTGGTCGAGTTGTACTTAGGAAAGTTTTACCTTTTATCCAAGAGAAGCCCCATCCATAAGGAATATTTAAATATAGAAAAAGGAGTGTGTCCTAGGGGGATTTGGAGAGCTGCCCTCACCTGGCTAGAAAGAATTCCCATAAGCATCTGTTTTAATCTCCCAAAGGCTTTGTTGACAGAGCCAGGGAAAGCATCCAGACTGTGTGAGCGCTTGTCAGGGGCAATGTTTCCCTCTTTGCAGAGCCCAGAGCCCAGACAAGTGAGCACCACAAAGCTTGCGAGAAGCTTAATCTTTCTTAGACTGAGAACACTTGATCATTAAAACCAGCATCTAATCTTCCTCTGTTCTCCAGCCTGCCAATTAAACGAGGCTCATTCACATTTTTATCGATGTTTCACGATTAAAAATCCCAGAAAGCAAAAGCGTTTTCTGTTCTGAAAAGGCATCTGAGAGGACTTTACCCAGCGACTCCTTCTGCTGAAAAGCCAAGTTTATTTCTCTAGTATTTCATGGTTAGCCAAGAAAGACCCCTCTCTTACGTTCAGGCTGCCTGATTTGCTAGCTTTCCCGAGCCCTTGAAAACCCCGAGATGATAAGAAGGTAAGTAAGCAAACCAGCACAGCTATGGGATATACAAGTAGCTTACGCACACAGTCGCTAACCCATAGCCTTAAAGCAGAAGTAGTCTGTGTAGTCAAACTTGGAAGTGTAGCTTTAAAGCTCCGATCACGACGGTGGGACAGGCATTGGTCAAGGTGGTGGAACAGGGTCTATCCAGTCAGGGAGGGGACGGTTCCACCTTGGCAATGGTTTCACTAGCACAGGTTATTCTGGGTGGAAGCCTTTCATTCCAGTTCACTGATCCGACTGACATCGGATCCCAGATCACCTTCCTGTTTCCTCCCGAGGAGCCACCCAGCTAAGGTGGAATCTCGGTGGATGTGGACAGCTTATAGTGGCACCATTAATCATGTGGTGTGGTTTCAACCCTAGTAGCTGCCCTTCCTACTTCCTTTTCTCTCCTACTCACTATGAGGGATGCTGAGAACAGCCCGGTGGGCAAGTGTTATGAACCAGGAGAAGGGATTTGGGGAGCGGGGAGCTAGGATTCGGAGTAAGCCCCTCTTCCATCAGTACCGGCTGGCCATTGTTCAGAAGCTCCTCCTTGAAGCGAAGTTTCCGCTCCAGGTCTTGAATGACAGCATCCTTTGTGCCTTGAATCTCTTCATCGGAGGCTATTCTAGCAGTTCTGCTGGCCTTCTTCGGAAATCCCCTGCGCAACGAAAGCAGAAGGGGTACAGTCAACACGAGTCCAAGTCAAACCAGTTCAGCAACAAAACCACAGCGTAGCAAGATGCCATTCACAGCTTATCTCTTTAGAGCACATACAGTCATTCGTATGAAGAGAACCCCGGAAGATGCTTTCAGAGTTCGGGAGGCGCCAACTGAAATCAGTTCTTGGAGAAGGTTCAGATACCCAAGAGGCATCTCCAATGGCGAGGCAAATGCCACGATGGGATGCCTGTGCTCCAACCCTAGGAGGTTGGAACGTGAAGTGGAAAGGTGACGTGGCTTGCTATCAGGTTTAAACAGACTCGACCTTGAGCTTGTCAAGTTTCTTAAAGTTGCTTATTAAGTACATATAAAATGAATACAAATCAATGAAAGGTGAAGGCTAAGAGGGATTTAAAAGGGCAAATTCCTCTCATGATTTAAGAAAAAATTCTGGTCCTTCATAAGTCACTGTATTCAATGACAGGACTTGCCTCATTGTAAGTTATCCATCATTTATCAGAAATACCTGGGGTCAAGATTTGGGGGATGTGGCTCAATTGGTAGAGTGCTTGCCCAGCATGCACCAAAACCTGGGTTCTACTCAGCACAGAGGTTGAACTGGGTGTAATGTCTGTCACCCATGCACTTGGGAGGTGGAGGCAAGAGAGGCAGGGGTTCAAAGTCATTCTCAGCTACATACTAAGTTCAAAGCCAGCCCAGACTATACAACACTCTGTGTTAAAAAAGCGAAATCCTTCATGTGTCTTATACATTTTATACATAGACCCCCAAGGGCATTCTACATAGAATCCTTAGTGTGCCTGTATGTATGTAGTGTGACCCATCACAGGAAAACATGTGTGGGATTTTTCACGTACAATATCACGTGAATGCCCAAAACAGTGTGTATTTGGGAGTTTGAAAACTCGATTTTTACATTAGGGATATTCGACCTGAATAACATTTGTGACTTCCCCTCCCATCTCCACGCATCCATATGTTTGACTAATGTAAGCCTGAGTTATAAGATCTTTGGTGTGATTTTACACAAGAGGGCTCTGGCTGGCCTGCATGTCTTATCATGGTTGGTAAGCCATAAATCTGAACGTCTACAATAAATAGGTCACATTGTAGGTAACACTTCTTTCCGAGGGCTGCAGCAATTCCTGCACTGTGCGCCAGGGGGCACCAATGCTTCATGCTGGGTAGATATGGACGCCTGGTGGTGTCTTAAGCAAACTGCTTTCTATTTCTGGGCCTCTGTCCTGATCGCCTCAGTGGGTAGAAATCAATGAGAGCCTGAATGCGAGGCAAAGGAAACGTGAATGACCTATCGCTACCTTATTCAACATAGTCGAAATTTGATATTTTTTAAAAAAAAGCAAGTTAAAGAAAAACCAATGAGGCAAAAGCTAGTCTGGTGCTAGGGCAGTGGCTCTCTGAGTGTCTGGGCCAAAGGGTCACCATGACCCTGAGGAGCTGTTAGTAGTGGATCTGCAACCTCTTCCAGACCTGATTCAGTAGAATCAACAAATGCTCCGGGTGCTTCCGACACATGTGAAGGCTGGATAAGCAAACCCAGGGAAACACACACATGTGGTAAAATAGGGGTGACCATCTCAGGAATTTAGGGTATTGGTTAGCTCGGGGAACAGGTAGGGTAGTGTATGCAGCCGGTGAAAGGTCACACAGGGCTTTCAAAGGTACAAGGAATGGATGGTTGGGTTTATTACTAATACGTTATCAGTACATATAAATGATATATACCTTAATTTATGTATCTTACAATAGGATATTTCTAAATGATACAAAAGCTTATGTCAGACAGTGGTGGCACATGCCTTTAATCCCAGCACTCAGGAGGCAGAGGCAGGCGGATCTCTGTGAGTTCGAGGTCAGCCTGGACTACAAGAGCTAGTTCCAGGACAGGCACCAAAGCTATACAAAGAAACCCTGTCTCGAAAAACAAAATAAAAACAAAACAAGACAAACAAAACAAAAAGCTTACTGCAAAACAAAAAAGCTTACTGTCAACGCATCACCCCCTGACAACATTGTTTACTATGGCAAGAAGCAATGGATTTACTAGTTTTTGGTTTCTTATTTTCTGTTTAAACTTGGGGGAAAAACAAACCCGAAACATGCAGGCAGAAAATGTGGGGTTGTTATAACTGTTCCACACCCTATGGCCGTTGATGCTGTGTGTCCCGGGGGCTGTGCACCTAGTCTTCCCAGCGTCATTCTTCCCTGTGGTCCAGGATTCTTTGATTCCTTCTTGAATGTTTCTGATTCAAGTGTTAATCCAGAGTGCTGAGAGAGGAGTTTTCCTATCCCAACACAAGGCTGGTTCTAAGTCAATTTGAGTTTTTGTTTGTTTGCTTGTTTTTTTTTTCCATGTCTAAGTATTAGTAAAGGCAGGCGACGTGCCTTGGTCACAGAGAGTAATGGAAGTGGGTGAGAAAGTCATGTGCTCCCATCTCTAAAGGACACACGGGGAGACATGCCCCTCTTCTTTCGTTGGTAGAAACAGAATGCCTCATCCTAGAGTCAGAAAACCCTATGTATTTCATCTACTTGTAACCAAGTCTTCTGATCCAGAGGAAAATATCTCAGCTAATAAAACACGTGTTTCCAGGTCCGCCTAGTTCACATTTGCCCCAGCACACTAGAGTTAAACGTTAAAGAAACAAAATCTGGCCGGGCAGTGGTGGCGCACACCTTTAATCCCAGCACTCGGGAGGCAGAGGCAGGCAGATCTTTGTGAGTTCGAGACCAGCCTGGTCTACAAGAGCTAGTTCCAGGACAGGCTCCAAAGCCACAGAGAAACCCTGTCTCGAAAAACAAACAAACAAACAAACCAAAAAAAAAAAAAAGAAACAAAATCTGTGACACCTTTAACTTTTGTTCTGTTCCCTGAGAAGTGATCTTGAGATTTAGGGAGGTCAGAAGGGGCAGAAAAAGAGGAGGCGAACTTGCTTAAGGCACCAGTAGGGTCCTATGAATTATGAATTAAAATTCCGTTTTTATTATCATGCAATCATTTAACAAAAACGCTCATGGTTTTCTGGGTTTCCTATACAGACTGTTTCCAGCGTTCACATTAATGTCCCCTTGGAAAAAAGTGCCCGAGGCTATCCCGCTGGAAATGTGTTCAGGTGTCTATCCTACCGACTATCTGTATTCTTGAATTCTTTCCCACTGTGGCTGTTTTGCTCACCCCAGATGTTTCCGCAATGAGTGAGCATATGTATTATTTATCTTCACTTCTGTCTTTCTCTCCCTTTCCTTCTCAGTGAGGCCTGCTAGTGTAGAACCATCCCAAGTCAGATGACATGTAAACTGCCAAGCTCAGGACAAGTGAATGTTACACAATTTTGGAAGAAAGCTTTGTGCCGCTTTTGCCACAGCCCCAGAAACAGTACAGTTGGCTTCTGAAGTCACCTGAAAGACAAAACTGAGGACCGCTAGGCGCTGGCGCATGAACTGCGCATGCGTGCGATGTCCCCAGATTCTCAGCCTGAGCAGTCTAACCACACTGCGCAGGCGTGGCTGAGCAGCATCTGAATACAGAAGACTGCCCTGTGGTGCTGGGTTTTAGGTCCAAGTAAGAACCAAAGGTGAAACTGGGGTGGTGGCGCACGCCTTTAATGCCAGCACTTGAGAGGTAGAGGCAGGCGGATCTCTGGGAGTTTGAGGCGAGCCCAGCCTGCTCTACAAAGCGAGTGCCCAGGACAGGCAAGACTGTTACACAGAGACATCCTATCTCGAAAAAAACCGAAGAACTGCAAAACCAAAAGAAAAAAAAAAGGGAGAAAGAACCAAAAGCATAAGAAAGTGAATGTCAAGAACAGAAGAGACGGTGTCAATGAGAGAAACAGACTGCTCCAGCTCTCTGGGACGGGTAACACCGGCTTTACGAGAGTGGGTTCTGCTGCTTGGAAAGCATTTTCCAGCGTGCTCGGAGTTTTTGGAGGGACTTAGAACATTTCCACAGCGGAGTCATCTTCCTTGGTGTGGTCTCGTCCACTCGAGTGTTTGTCGTTTCGGTACAGGACAGAAAAAGAGCGAAGGGAAGGACAGTTCACGGGTGGTAGGAGCCACAGGCTGTCAGGTGTGTAGACAGGTGGCTTACATTAGTGCGGTCGGGTGCTGTAGCTCGGAGTGTAAGGGACACACAGCTACTGCCTGTGTGGAGGGACAACTGGGTAGGCAGTGCACAGACCCTACAGTCAGAACGAGGCCTCAGGGGCAATGGTCAGCCACTGTGAACCACGAGGGAAGACAGAGAAGACATCATTCCTCATACATAGTTTAATTTGGAACACTTTTAAAAAAATGGAGGTGGGAGGGAGAGCTCACTGGAAGAATTCAGAAACTATTTCAGGAGAGCAAGTTAGAAACTGCATAGAAGGTTTGGGGTAATGTGTAAGACTGGCGCCAGAAATCAAAACGAAGAGTTTGGGAAGGGGGAGACAGAGGCAAAGAAAAGTGGCCCTGTTTCCAGGGCAAAGCCTTGGAACGTCCTGCTGGGCCGGAAGTGACAGGGCTGTGGGTGCTTCCTCAGGTGGCCCTCCCTGCTTTTGAGAATCGAAGAGCCAGCTGCTGACAAGGCGGGGGGGGGGGGTTTCTCTTTAGGTGATTTGTACAACTACAAAAAAATGCTTAAAGTAAACTAGACCTCTTCACAAAATCCCGCACTTATAGGCAAACCTGAGCCAGTAAGCAGCTTGAAACAGGCTTCCCCGCTAAGTACTTCCGTGTGTGTATATACTAGGCCCAGCTGTCCAAAGGACACCACAGAACTGTCCCCTCTGGCTTTGACAGTAAGCCACTTGTCATTTTAAACAGTGTTCATGTGGTTGGGGCAAAAGCATTTGGCGCATGTGAAGAGCAGCACCTGGAAGGCAAGCTCTTCCGGGTCACGTCATCACCACCCGCCTCCCCTCACTACTTCAGGTCAGTTCTGGCAGATGCTGAAACAGCTCCGCAGAGTGCAACAGCTGGAGCTCCAGTCTGTCTGTCTGTCTCTCCAGCCACTCTAGACCCTTTACAGAAGTTGAGTGGCCTGAGGGGAACTCAGTTCCACACCCATTTCAGGCCTTGGATGAGCAGGCACTCTGTGATGCTTTCTATATTCGAGGGTGTCATCCAGTCAAGAATATGTAAAAAGATTTTGTTTGTTTGTTTGTTTTTAGGTTTTTGAGACAGGTGTTTGTTTGTTTTAGTTTCTTGAGACAGGGTTTCTCTGGATAACCCTGACTGTCCTGGAACTCTCTTTCTCTCTCTCTGAGGGCAGATCAGGCTGGCCTCAAAGTCACAGAGATCCACCTGCCTCTGCGTCCTGAGTGCTGGGATTAAAGACGTGCGTCACACTGTCTGGTTAAAGATAGTATTTGTTTTATAAGTACTATTTTTAAACTGAAGGTTACTTTCATACTAAAATGGCTAAAGCATAGGAAAGTGAGTACCATAAGCTCTTATTTAAAGGGCTATGGTTAGCTTCCCCTTGTCTTCTGTGAGGAAAGAACTGAGAAGGGCGTACACACCACACTCTATGACTGGTATTGTGTCCTTCCCACCGGCGCCTGCCGGAGCTACCCCTGGTCAAAGACGTTTTCACAGAGCCACCGCCTACCTGCACAGAGGCACTGGAGGCCTGTGGAGCTGCTGGGAAACACAGGCCAACGATAGGAAACATCTTTCTGCTGGTGTCTAGTGACAGGACCCCAGGGGGTGCTTCCAGCTCCTTCAGTGGGGAATGGCGAGGCACTCACCTATTGTCTCAGGAAGACTGGAATAATAAGATGCCTGCCAGGTCCACTGCCCCTTCGTCTGCTGGGTTATATTTTTATTGGTTACTATTTAACCAATGGCTTGACTTGAAAAATGAGTTAAATGCTCATGGACCTAAAATTTAACTGTAAACTGAGCCTGTCACAATCAAATGTCTTCTTAAGACCCGGAGGACTTGCATTTCTTCAGTCTGGACCACACTACTAGAGACTAGGTCACAGTAAGCTCTCTCTGCTCAGGCTTATTCCAGAGGCCGGGAAATCCCTCACTTACTGCACAGAGCACCGTGAGAGTGTCCCCACTGCCTGTTTCCTATAAACCAGGGGAAGAGGAGGGCACTGGAGGGCACCGCAGAGCTGGGTGAGTGCTCTTAGAGCACCCACAAGAAAGATAAGCAGGCACATGCTCTTATTTCTGACAAACGTGGGGTAAGTTTTCAAGCCAAAGCTCTAGTCATAAAAAAGAGGAAATCGAGAGATATCACACTCTGGGCATGGTGGCATATGCCTTTAATCTCAGCACTTGGGAGACAGAGACAGGGAGATCAGGAGTTCAAGAGGACTCCAGTTACTTATGGGTTTGAGGCCAGGGTAGACTACATGAGACCCTGGCTTAAAAAAGCCAGAGACAAGAGGTGGGAGGTAGAGGGAGAGAGACAGAGAGATGAGAGTAGGGAGAGAGAAGGAGAGGGACTGGGAGAGATGGGGGGTGGGGGTGGGGGTGGGGGGAGGTGTTGACCGATTCATTGTAACGGACTTGGTGGCATATGGTGCCAGCCTAGTACTTAAGAGGAAGATGCCAGAAGAGGGCGGATGCTGTCTCAGAAACCAAGAAGAAGACGCTGGAGCACTGTGGCTAGGTCACACCCCTGATGAGACAGAGGCTAACACTGAGGGTGAGCAGAAGCCATGGTGCCTATCTGATCTTAGGGATGGAGTTGATCTGCTCCCACCCGCAGACCTGGCACTGATGGACAGAGAGCCCCGGGAGACTGAAGTGCCCACGTCAGAGGAAAACATGTTACCTGTCCACTAAACCCAAAGATTGGCTTCTTCAAGGAGGGGAAGTTCGTTTAGGACAAGAGGGCAGCCACATTATCCTGGCTTATTGAGCTGGTGTGGGGCTGAGGACCTGTGACCTAGTGTGGTACTACTACTGGGTGGCACAGAGTTTAGCAACTGTTGGTATAGTTTCCACAGGCACAAATCAGTGTGGCTGCTCCATTCATTTTCAAAGAAATGTTAAGAATGTCTGGACTCTTTTGTGGTGATAATTATACATTGGCTCCAAAAAGTAACTGTGACACGTGACAGCTGGTGATAATGAACAAGAGCTCCTCTTACAGGATGCAAGCCCTCAGAACTGCCATTCTTAGAGAATGTCAAAACAAGGCTCAGGATGGACCACTGTCTCCACTTAAGGTGATTAAGGTCCTGGCCACACAATGCATTTGAAAGACGAATCTGATCCAATTCTGTGTGAGCAGTATTGATTATTTGTATGGTACTTGGTTAACTTCCTGGATGCGAGATTTGGTAGCATTTTATTGATGGAACTGTCTGCATCCTCTCACTTCATGAATCCATAGCTGGCCTCTTTGTAGTAGCTACTGCTTCATTTTCTACCAGCAAAATAAAGGCTCAAACCAGAAAACTGGGAGAAAGTTTTCCTCGGGCCAACTCTGACTCAACTTTGAACAGAAGCCCATTATGGTATCATTACTATAGGAATCTATTTTTTGACTTCCACACTTATTTTGACTATACTGTTTTCAGTTAGGAGAACAGTTGGAGAAGAAACCAGATTTCAAACATGGAATTCATGGAATCAACATTTAGAAAGTGCCCAACAAAGCAAGTCCCCGCCACTCCCCCGTTAAGGCCAGCTGCAGCAGTGGCTGAGTATTGTGATGTAACTGTATCCCAACCAGGGGAAGGTTAAACTACGAATAAATATGAACTCTTTTATTCCTTGTTTGTTTCTGGGCATCTGGCAAACTCTGCAGTACGATTTCAGTAGGAAGAGTAGAGACACAGGTTCTCCCTTGCTCTTGGCTGATAGTTCCTCTTTTAACATTCTATTTTCCATTTTTGTCTGTTTATGTGTGTCCCTTCACATAAGAGACACATATGGCGATCAGAGGATGCCTTGCAGGAGTCAGTTATCTCCTTTTGCCATGTGGATTCCTGGGCTGAATTCAGGCCTTCGTGTCTGGGGATAAGTCCCTTTCCTAACTGAGCCATCTTTGTCACGGCACCATTCTGAGCCCCGCTTTTTGAGAGAGGGTCTCATGGATCCCAGACTGGATTCAAACTTAGTGTTTATAGGAGGATGACCTTAAACTCAGGATTGCTTTGCCTCTACTGGAATGGTGGGAATCACAGGAGTGCTGGGGACTGTACCCAGGGCTTCCTCCACATAAAGTGAGCCTCATGCCGACAGAGCTACGTTCCCAGCCTCACACTTTCTTGTTTTTGAAATATGCTGGGAAAGAAGAGCTAATTTAGCTTTCCCTCACTTTATTGTCCAGCAAATCTTGTCAATACCTGCGTGGTATCTGGTTAGAAGGTTTTCTGTGTTTTTATAAATAACTTATCTTGTACAATTTTAAAGACTTTTAAGGTCGTCAGGATACGATTAGGAGCAGTAGATTTTAGATAGTCTGCAATAAAAAAGCTTGGAGAAGAGGCAAATGATCCGATGTCTGGAGGCTAAACCACTATGTAATTTCCCCCTTGAGTTCACTTATTTGTCCTCGTTAATATGCAAGGCCATTGTGGTGGCTTGAATGAGAATGGCCCCCACAGGTCCCCAGTTGGTAGAACTGTTTGGGAAGGATCAGGAGGTATGGCCGTGTTGGAGGAGGTGTGTCACAGGAGATGGGCTTTGAGGGTTCAAAAGTCGGCACCAGGTCTAATCTCTGTCTTTATGCCTCTCAGCTGTGCCTCCAGCACCATGCCTGCCTGCTTGCCCTAGGCACCCTGAAGGTCATAGATTCTAACAGTCAGGAAATGTGCGGCCCAGATTACATTCTTTGTTTTTGTATGTTGCCTTGGTCACGGTGTTTTATCCGGCAGGCAACAAAAAAGTAACTAAAGCAGGCATGTACAGTTTCCCCTTCTCACTAGATGTATTTAAAGTGTGTTTCTTAATTATGTTTAGTCTTTTTAAAACACTAAGTATAAACTCAACCAAACGCCATCTAGTTTATGTAATGCTGAACTGAGCTGAGTTCAGTTTGGAGGTGAGAGGACGGACTTGAGAGTCAGACAGACTGGGATTCTGTCTCAGTTTAGTGACTGTGGAATCATGCTATGTTCGAGGGACAGGGATATATCTTAGTAATGTGCTCAATGAAAATAATGTGACATTATGCAAATAAGTTGCATAAATGGCAGCGAAGGCCATCTTCTTCATTACCAAAATTACTGTGGAGACTTTGCTTTTGAGAATTTTAAGCAGCTGCATTCAGAAGGGACAGAGTCTGGGTAATGGAAATGGATTGCTCCTTGATTGCTGGATGCAATGTCTGAAGACCAGGGTGATGGAAAGGGAGGGATGGCAGATGCTACTTGGGACTCCTGGGCATGCAGGCTTGGGTGGAGGCGTGTGTGTGTGTGTGTGTGTGTGTGTGTGTGTGTGTGTGTGGTTCACTGTCATGGGAAGTGTGTGCAAGTGAAGTCCTGGGGTGCAGGAGGTGTGCAGGTGTCACTTACGCGGGGGTGACGCCCTTGGGCAGCCCCAGGGCGTTGACAGCAACTGGTGGCGGCTGCGAGGGCAGCAGGGCGCTGAGGAAGGCTGCAGGCGTCTGGCCAGGGCCGAAGCGGGCGGGCGAGGCGCAGTGCGAGGAACTGGGCAGCGGTGGCGGCGGCGGTGGCGGCAGCGGGAACACGTCGGGCACCGGGAAGGCCGCCGAGGGGCTGAAGACGGGAGGCGGCGGCGGTGGCGGCGACGGCGAGGACGGTCCCCACATGGCCTCCGGTTCCACGAAGGGTGGCCCGGGTGCACGGCCGAAGGGCCTGGGCGTGGGGGACAGAGGCGACGGCAGGCTGGACGAGCTGGGGCTGGAGGCGGGCGTGGCCAGCCCCGACGCTGGACCCAGGTTCTGCGCAGCGATGAACTGCTTGGGGCGAGCATAGTTGAAGGAGCCGGAGGACTGCATGGTGGCGGCGCGGGAGGCCAGCGCGCTCATGGGCTCCGTGGGCACCGGCGACACGCAGGCCGCGAGCTCGGGGAAGGCGGGCGGCGGCGGGAAGGGCGGCGACGGGGGCGCGCTGCTGCCGCTGCTGCTGCTGTTGCAAGGGAGACCCGGGGGCGCCGGGGGCCAGGCGCCCGCTTCCTGCTCCAAGCGCACTTGGTTCTGCAGCTGCTGAAGCTTCAGAGGATCCCTGGGGACACACAGAGAGAAAAGCGACATTTTCAGAGAGAGGGCGCATCCGAGGTGGAGAAACACACCCCCTATATCCTGAATATGGCACAAATCATTATAGTGAAAGGGGTTGGTTGATCCGCTCTGGACAAAGCGGGCAATGATGACAATGGCTCATTTCAACCCAATGGAAGGGGCTGCGGGGATGGCTCTGCCCTCTGATCCAGATCAAGCACTGCTCTGGTCGAGGTTAGGTTCCCAGACCAAGACTCCCAAAGGCCTGTAAACAGGCCCAGGGACTCCGTCGCCCTCTTCTGGCCTCCTAGGGTACTGCACTCACATGTACAATCCCACCCATTCCACACTTACATAATTTAAAAGACCACTTTGCTGACTATGATTGAAGCTGTTGTCTGATTTTTAACAGCCTTGTTGTAACAGAACCAGAAGAAGCATTAAGAAAAAATGTAGATGAGTTCACAGCCATTTGTAGACAAATTTGGAGAGAAAATTTCATCAGAACAAGAAAGCTAAAATTAAGAACAAAAACCACTCGAAGTTATTTCTATAGGTCCCAGTTAGCCTGTTTTGGCTCCTTCACTGCTACCAACTCAGTACTCATACTACGGCAAGCTGAGGTTTTCACTTCAAACTTGGTTGCGAAGAAGAGGTGTCTCATGATGGGGGAAGCCGAGGCAGGATGACTGAAGATTTGAGGGCATCCTGCTCCAAAAACAGCAACAGAGCTGGGCATGCTGACTCATACCTGTAATCCCAGAAGGTGGAGAGATCAAGGGTTCAGAGTTCTCCTTAGATATAGTGATGTATTCTCATGAGTGCGTGGGTGGTCTTGCGGCATGCATACCTGTGCACCTCTTGTGTGCTGAGCCTTCTTTCCAAGACGAATTTTTAGTTTTTGAAAAATAGAAGTTACTGAGCAGCTAGAGCCCCACTCTTTTACTCAGAGGCTTTCTTTCTGCTCCATTTGGTTCAGTCAGGCAGGCACATCCGCCCATGGTTGGCCACAGGGTCTTCAGAAGAATCAGGGCCTGAGCAATCAGGTCAAGTTCCACGAGAAGGCCAAGTTGTGCACTCAGTTTTAAACTTTGAAAAAAACGGGGTGAAGGGGGAGCAGGGAGCTCGTGGATAAACACTTTGCTGCACCAAACACGAACTTCAGAGTTCAGAACCCACATCAAAGCTGAGTGTGGAATATCCCTTTACAATGTATAAACAGATGTCACTGTAAGGCTGACTGGCCAATAGCTGGACAGGATAAGGTTAGGTGAAAGAGCCAGACTGAGATGCTGGGAAGAAGAAAGGTGGAGTCAGGGAGTCTGAGCAGAGAGAAGCAAGATGGTACTGAGCCAGGTGGCCGAGCATGGGTAAGAAATAAGGGGTAATTTAAATGTAGGAGGTAGCTAGTAACAAGCCCGAGCTACTAGCTGAGCATTTGTAATTAATATTAAGACTCTGTTTACTTGGGAGCAGCTTGCAGGAGAGAAACTTCTGCCTCCAGCTGGGCACACCTGTAATGGCAGCACTCAGAAGGCAGTGACAGGGGTGGTCCCCAAGGCAGCATAGCAAAGTACCAGGAGAAACAGTGAGCTCCGGGCTGAGTGGAAGAACTGGCCTCCACATTAAAGGCTGAGAGCAATGGAGGAAGACACCAGATATCAACCCTTAGTCCACACATACACACATACATTTTGCACACAAACACACACTCACCATGCATACACACTACACACATTAAAGAAAATATTTGCCAAATGACTTTTGTTTGCTTATTTTTGTCCCAGGCTAAATGAACTCAAAGCACTTAAAAGAAGGGAAGGTGCAGGGAGCTGCTTTTACTGCAGGGAGCTGCTTTTAATAGACGCCATTACAAGATGGCGCCGGCTTCCTCCCTATTGCGGTTTAATACCAACTGCACATATAAGACCATCAGCCTATCCCGAATGGTCACGAGAGATCGGCAGCCAATCAGAGGGCTACCCGTATCCCTATTCCCTATATAAGCTGCAGCATTGGGTGGGTCGGGGCCCCTCGCTTCAGCTCTCCCCTCAACAAAGAAGCTCTCCAATAAAGTGTGATACGCGAAGGATCCTCGTGTGGTGGTCGTTCTTCCCGCGGGCCGGGGGCCGTCCGCCTCAGGAAGGGGCAGGCAAAAGAGCTGAAGGTTTGTCATCAGGTGTCATTAGATGGAGGAGCATCGCAAGTTCTAACATCCTTCCTGTGCCTTTGACAATAATCCAGTGGAAAGATGACACCTACACTCATGGAAAGGCAAAGAGATCCTCTCTGGAGAACTGGAAGCAGCAAGAAAGGATGGTTCTCAATTCTTAATCTGTGCAAGGCAACAAAGATTTTTAATAACAAAGGACTTCGTGGGATCCCACTCAACTCTGAGTGCTTTAAAAGCAGCCCAGCCGCGGCTGAGACTCACCACTCTCGTGAGATTCCAGATGTCTGTGTGGTTTGGTAGACTGTGGGGCACATGCGATCCCACTTCATGTGTTTAGGAGCAGACTAGGAATAGAACTTGTAAAAGCCACCCACCCGCTCCAGACACCATTGGGCAGGCAGCACTCTCCTGATTTCCTCCAAGCCCTTGCCACACCTGCCTTCCCTGGCTCCTCGCAGCTGTGGAGGATGCTCCAACACTGCACCTCGTGGCTTTTGCCCAAGGCCTGCTCCCTATGCTGCCAGCCTTGCTTTTCCTGATCGCAGGAGAAACAGATGTTTCTGAAGACAGTTTAAGTGTGGCCTGCATCAGCAAATAGCTGGGTGGTGCCGGGACTGTTCCGGAGACCACAGACCTTCCATCAAGGAGGAGGGAATGGCTCCCTGGAACCACCTACATTGGTTTTGATTCTTTCCATAAAACCAATCTTGCTCCAGGAAGAACTAGATAGTCTCTGCTTCCTGACGGTGAACACAGAGAGACCAGCTGCCTCAAGTCCCTGCTGCCATTAATTTTCTGCTACGATGGTCTATTTGAAAAAAAAAAATACTACAAGATGTGCTAACCCCAAATGCCTTCGAGTTGTCTGCGCCCTGCTCAGAATAACCCAGTGGTTTGGTTCCTGTTATATGTTAGAATAGAAATGAAGAACCTCACCAGGATTGTTATTCTCCCAATTCCAGGGCTTCAGCCTGTGATTAAGAGCACAATGTTCGAGAAACAGAGGCAGAAGCAGGAAACCAAAACACTATGAATCTTCAAGTGTCTGATTTGATCCACGCTTGAGCAACAGTTCTAGTTAAATGGACTTGACAGCAGAATCCTGAGATAACGAAAGGTGCCATTTGGAACCGCTGTCTCCACTTTTATCTGGTTGCATCTACGGAAGTTGATTGTCACAGAGATGAGAGGGCAAAGAGAGTCAAAGACGCCAGAAAGCTACATCCGTCCATGCTCTTTGGAAATCACACACAAGTTGTTTGTCATTACAAAAAAAAAAAATGGCTTGTCTGGTCTCTCCACCTCTTTATCCTACTGGTTTTATTTTTCTCTGAAAATGAAGCTACAACAAACCTTTTGGAAATCCTGCTTGTGCAAGAAATCCTGGCTATGAGCTCCTGAAAGCCTTAGTCACAAGCACGCTTACAATTTCCTGGTCTCCAGTCTTTGGTTAGACACAATTCATCCATCAGATTCTCCCCCACTTCTCTGTTTCTCTTCTCACCACACCCCCAATTCAAAAAGTCTAAGAATTTCCCTACTCTTAACACACCCTACTGTTCTGCAAGTTTCAATACTGCAGGAAAGAACACCCAGAGTTTCTGTGAAGCGCCTGTCCCGGGCCATTTACAAACAGGAGGAGAGGAAGGGCATCAGCCTCAGGTTAGAGAGAACTCGGAATCCGGGTCTGCACTTTGACTCATTCACCTCACCAGGCTCGCCAGCACGAAAGAAACTTGACCTTCACTGTAATCAAAACAAAAAACTGGGGTCATAGTTTGCTCCTAGTGCCTTTCTTCACTGTGATGGCTCCTTGCAGGGACAGCATCTAGGACCATTAGATTTTGACAGTTGCAGGTGTTTTGATGATAGAGGCTGGCTGGTTGGCAGAATCCCATGCTGGGTCTTTCTCTCCAAGTACTCAGTGTAGAGATTTGCAACTGTTACTATCATTCTGTTTTTGGAGGATTGATGCCCAAGCTCAACATAACCGATAAGAAAAGAAATTTCTGGAAAACAACTTTTAAGTTAATTGGAAATTCCCATTATGCCTCCTGGGAGCAGTGTCTGGGTCTGGGTGGTGAGAATTAATCTGTCCCCTGTCCGCATTGATAAAGATGTAATATTCATAGCCACCAAGAGACCCTTCAGACAACAAGGACCTGGAACAGGTGTGCTTTAAGAATGACGATATTTCTTACACATTTCCTGTCATTTTTGACTGTAGGGCCCAGAAGCCATTGCAAGGGAAAGAGCTGCTGAGCATCTCCCAGGTCCTGCTGTTCACAGCACTCTGAAGACAAGGAGAGCAGCCTCCGCTCTCCCCTAACACCCAGCGAGGACTGCACAGGACAGCTTCAGCCATATCAAGGATGATCACAAACCTTCTGACTACAGCGCTTTGCCCTTTGGAGTTCATGCAGCACAAGGAAGAGGTCCGTGGAGAATTTTTGGGAATTTCACAGTGAAGACAGAGTTTTGACTCAGAGCCCCGGGCATCCCCCAAATCTATTTTTCCCCCTCCGGTGAAATTAGCTAAGTATCCAGAGATGAGAAAGGTGAAGGCATTAATTTTGAGAACTTATAAAGAGTTCAATATAAAACCTAGGAGGCCTCAATTCAGGGGTTGATTAAATTCTTTCTAAAACTTCACTATGCTAGTGTTTCCCAAATTTTGTTTTTATTCAGTTACTTATGCCTCATACATTTATATATATGTGTGTGTGTGTGTGTGTGTGTGTGTGTTCTCATGCAATTAAAAACACATAGCAGCTTGGTTTGCTTAGCACTGGCTCATTATTGCTGATTGTAAAAGGCCTAAAAATCACAATTCTGAGAAAGTTCATTTACATGATTAATATGTAAATCACAAAATACCCATCACATATGTGTATGAAAATGCTATAATGAAATCCACCAGTTTGAATGTTAACTTCAAAATTAATTTTAAAAAGAGCAAAATAAAAAAAAGAAGCCAAATGAGATCGTATTACTTGGCCTTGGGGGGGGGTTATGAGTTCAAAAACAATTACAAATTCAAACATACTTCCCTAAAAATGGAAGTGAGAACAGGGACAAAGATGTGGGCTTTGTACAAAATACCACATAAGAGAATGGTTTAAAAGTTAAAAGTGACCCCTTCTTGGGAATGAGTATGTATGTATTTTATGTATTGCCAAGTAGCATAGGTTTCTATACTAAGTCCCATTCTTTGATCTTTAATTCATTTTGAAACTTTTATAAATTTTGTTGACTCCATCCAGAGCCAGAACCGAACACAATTAATTTACACAGAATGGTTCACGGGAGAAGTGGCCTGGACACACTCCGCACACGACTGGAGTTGCTTTTAGAGAGATCTGTCCTTTGCACTTAGAATAAGAGTCATGCTTGGCTCCACAACAGAAAGACAGTAGCCTTGTGTCTCAATTAATAAAGCTGATCTCTGCTTGAAGTCATTCCCTGGAGAGAAAGAGAAGGGGAGAGAGAGAGGGAAGAGGAGGAAGCGAGGGAGAGAGAGAGGAAGAGGGAGAGAGAGAGGGAGAGGGAGAGGGAGAGAGAAAGAGCAAGTGCTTCCATTCTATAACCTTCCTGGGAATTTCTGGGAAAACTGAAGGGTGACTTATTTCTCCTGTGACACCAGGAATATGGACCAAGAGGTTGGGGAACTGTAGTCTGAGATTGTTCATCAGAGCTGAATCCTGCAATTGGCCCCAGAGAGGTGGAGAATCCTCATGCAGATCTGTGCAGAGCCAATGCTTGACAGGAGGAAAAGGCCATGAGGCCTCAGTAAAGGCTGCAGAGTCTGCTCCAGTATGGTTACAACCTCACCACGTGATCAGGGTTTGTAGCCCGGCAGAGCAGACAAGATTCAGGATGGGCTTAGATGATGCCCGCGGTACGGGGAAGCCTGATGGATCAAACCATGCCAAACACTGGTGTTCAGCCTCTTTGCGGGAGGAATGCAGGGTCAAGTTCTGGACGTTTAACTAGGCATCATGGAGAAATGCCTGACATGATTTTCATTTCTGCTGCTCCAAAGGCCAGTGGAAACAGCAGGAAGATATTAGTTGCTGATTCCTATAAAAGCTGTGCTAATTTAGTGGACATAAAAGGAGCATGAGCTGTTCCCAGTAGAAAATGCATGCTGTTAGCTCATAGCACAGACAAGTACACTTTTGAACAAGTCTGTTTGCTAACCTTTTTGGTCAATGCTTCGGGCAGAATCAATGATCTCATGTCTAACTGAAACACCAAAGAAAACTCCCTGTGAGAAACATGTGGAGGACCTTTCAGATCTTAAGCATAAAATTTCCAAGAGGTTTTGAAGACTTGGGGTAGGAGGGAGAGTAGCTAACTCGACATCTTACAGTGCAACAAAGCATTGGCATATTTGGGGATGGTTAGTATTTCTCGAACTTTCCACTGTAGAGACTTTTACCATGTCTTCTGTGGTTTCCATTTCAGCTACACTGAGCAGACCCGAAACAAGGGTGTGCAGCCAGTGTGTGTAAGAATGGCTTATTACTGAGGGTCAAGGGTCACATCTTCGAAAACAAATCACCATTACCTGCTCACGCTAAAGTCTCTCTCCCTTCCCTAGCTCTCTCCCCTTCCAACTTCTTCTTGACAGCACCTTCACTGCTACTCATAGACAAACTACTAAATCAATATTCACCAAACTAAAAGTCCCCAGATGTATCCGTTCCATCGAGCTGAATGGCACTGAGTCACACACAGCTGCTTTTTTTCTACAGAAGCAATCTTAGAGGTGAAGCCACTAACTACCACAGAAATTATTTACAAGTTAGAACACAGAGTCAGCAAAATAGAAATGTTCCAGTATTTTCATTCTGGTGATGCCATGGGTATTTGTGTTCTTGGAGAATTTGTTTATCCATTCTGGGGCTGGGTTTTTAAATTTAAAGTGGAAATTCATAATGTAAGATAGGATCCTAGTAAGCTTTGAGATCTTATAACATGGCCTCATGAGTCCTTTAAGATTTAATCACTGTTGGGGGCTGGAGAGATGACTCAGAAGTTAAGAACACTGACTGCTCTTCCAGAGGACCTGAGTTCACATCCCAGCACCCACATGGTGGCTCACAATCATCTATAATGAAATCGGGCACCCTCTTCTGGTGCACAAGCACACATGCAGGCAGAACACTGTATACATAAAAATAAATAAATCTTTTAAAAAAGATTTAATCACAGTAAAGAAACTCATTTTAAGAGAACTATTGAACAAGGAAATCAGTCCAAATTTGGCATTTATTAGTGTGTATAACAGAGGCACGCACACATCTCTTTCTCTTACACACACACACACACACACACACACACACACACACACACACACACTTGTAAGTCCCAGATGCCTTCTAGAGAGATCATCAGAGCAGAGCCTTATCCAACCCTGAACCCAATATGAAACCCAAGTCAGCCATCCCTACTTCTAAGCTATCTGTGTTGGATAAGGTTCTGCTGTGATGCTCTCTAAATCTGGTATCTCCCAAGATTCAAGGGGTTTCCTGACACTGCAACAAACCATCTTCACCCTCAAACATGGTGGGCACATCCATGACTGGACTGGGATGCTCATGACCAGAGGTCACAGATTGGACATAGACTTTCTTCATGCTCCTCTTTGTGTAGACCGGGCTTCTCTCTCACCCCCTGACCTTTGACTTGGAAGACAGTTCTGGTACCTACTTCCACAAAACTTCTAACTTAGCATGTCCCAAACAGAGTATCTCTCACCTTAACCTAATTTCTCCTAACAACACCTGCCATCCATAATCCCAGCAGTCAATGCCAGATGGTCCCAAAACTCCATTTTCAGCACTGGTTCGGCAACATATTCTCCCAGGTTAATCTCCTTGGTTTCTTCCTCCTTCATCTTTCCCATGATTTCTGTATTTGTAGAGTCCTGCCTCTGCCTGCTTCTCTCAGTCTACTGAGGGGGTCTTGAGTCTCCGGCGCCCACTTCAAAGCTCATGTCCTCCTGCAGTCCCACCTAACACTGTCTCGTGCTCTTCCTCCCTGCAGGCTGATCCAAGGCCCTGTCAGGAGTGGCATCAGTGGCATCTCCCACCCATCAGGCTGGCCTCCCCGGGCCAGGCTAGTGTTCTTTCGGGCTTCCTTATCATGACAGTGTGTTATACACAAATGCCACTAAAACCCCGTGAAGAGACTGCCAGGCATATGGAGGAGAAGGAAATGCCTCGTAATAGAAGGAAAGGAATTCACATATTTGATTTATGAAAATACAACCTAAGTATTGGCACTTCTGTAATAACAGTAGTTACAATTTTGGCTTTGTAGTGTCCAAAATAAGAAACTTCCATCCCCAAAGAAGTGTGTTTGTGAACCTGGCAACAGAGTTCCTAATTTGGCATCTGTGAGGCACTCCATCGTGTTCCAGGCAGTGGCAGGCTGTACCCGTGCCCATTTTCCATTTTATTTGGTTATCAGTCAAAAATGAATTGTGTTTGTACTTGCTTTGAGAAGTGACTCCAGGATCTTTTTGGGGTTTGCTGAGAATCTCAGTCATCCCTAAATGACTCTTTACCTTCACAGGCCCCATTTCTCCTCTGTCTCTAAATTATGAGATGTCAAAGTTGGTTCCTGCATAGAAAGAAGATATGGCTCCCCTCTGGGTCCATCATGCCACAGGCATGATATGCATAAAGACACAATAACATGTTCTGAACAAGGAAATAGTGAAGACCCAGCTAGGGGTAGAATGGGCAGCATTGTTGATGAGGACACCCAAGACACAACTGCTGCCCAAGCTGGTTCTTTTTCGAAGTGTTTCTGGAGACTGATACTAAAAAAGAATGTGCCATGGGTAAGTCTTTATGCAGAAAGGAGCCAGTCACATGCAAAGAATCTAAGCGGCTAGGTAACAGGCTGAGGATAAGGAAGTTAAAATTGGGATACATTTTTAATATCTAAATCCACATAATGTTCAGAATACTTTATCTTTAAATTTCACATGCAAATGATTTTTCCTTCTGCTCTTTCTTTTCTTTTCCAATTTTAAAACACTTACTCTAATAGTCCCCAAAACCAATTTCCTTATTGTACAGACGTGGGAAAGATAACACTGAGCTGTTAACTTGACAGAGTTATAAGTTGGTTGGTGCCAAAGACCAGACAGAAATATCTTACTAATAAGAATATGAGGGGGCTGGAGAGATGGCTCAGAGGTTAAGAGCACTGACTGCTCTTCCAGAGGCCCTGAGTTCAATCCCCAGCAACCACATGGTGGCTCACTACCATCTGTAATGGGATCTGGTGCCCTCTTCTGGCATGCAAGCATACATGGAAGGAATATTGATACATAATAAATAAATAAAGTGGTTAAACTACTTTGAAGTGGCTGGGAAAATAGCGTAGACTGTAAGAGCTTGCTGTACAAACACGGAGACCTGGTTTCCATTCCTAGATCCATGTAAAAAGCCAGCCACAGTGTCACAAGCTTGTAATCCTGATAGTATAGAGCAGAAGACAGGTTCCCTGAGGTGCCATGGCCAGTCAGCATAGCTTAATGGGTAGCCTCAGATCCCAGTGAGAGACCCTACACAGAGAGAGGGGAGAGGACGGGAGAGGAAGGGAGGAAGAGGGAGATACATGCACATGCAACCATACACAAAGACTTTAAAAATTTCTCAGGCTGGGTGTACAGTTCCGTGATAGAATATTGTCTAGAATGCATTAGGTATTAATAAGTACACACATACACACACACACACACACACACACACACAGTAAATTACAGAACTCTATCGTTTTTGCCACAACACTTATCGGAGAAAATCAATACAGGATGAATTATCTGTGGGGAAGAAGAAATCCTGGACAAGCGTTTTCTGTTTAAATAATTAGGACAAAATTTCCAACATTCGGCCTTAGCAGAAAAACGGGTAGCTGGGAGGACCTCCTCCTGGGATTTGCATGGGTCTCTGGCTTGTTACAGGCAGGGATGGAGCTCAGATGACACGGCTGCTTGTTCTGTAGGACCACACTATGCTGAGACTGTCCCTGCTGATGACCCAGCTGTTCCTTGTAGATAAGTCTTGCTAGCCAAAGCAGCAGCTCGACTGCTGGCCTCGGTGTTTGGCACGTTGAAACAGGAAGTTGGCTAGTGGAAGAGATGGCCCCAGCGGGAACAGGCTCTGCCTCACCTACAGTTTGGTTTGTATGAATTCTTCTAAACTCGGTAGGGGACAAAGTAGCAATAGCAGAGCGTGGTATCTGTTGCCTATGCCCCAGTTGCTCCTTGAGAACCTTCAGGCCCTCTCGTTTCTGAGGTAGTGTTCCCAGAAAGATACTTTTTTGTTTTGTTTTTTGCATCCCCGGGTCCTGCATCAATGACGAGGGAACTGTTCTTTGAGTGGGAAACTTTCCTGTCGTTTTAGTGTCTACCAGTACAGAGTCATTCCAAAAAAAATTAAAATTCTTGGCTTGGCTTCTACAGTGGTGTTCAGGAAGAGAGGAAGAGGCAATGCCTTGGCCAGCATGACTGAGGAGGGCTTGCTCCCCTATATCTCCCCAAATGGTCTGTCCTGAACACAGTGGCTCTTCTGTCTGGATTGGGATGCCCTCAGCCCACTAAGCTTGCCTATTTCAAGAGGTCATACTCTCCTGGGAGTTTGGAGGGACATTCTTATTCTGGCACTTGCTTAAGATATGTGCGGGGACTCAAGCCTCTGTTGTGGCTGCTCCCTGCTGATCCCTTTAGTGGGCAAATGGCCCTGCTTCTCTCAAGAAGCTGTCCTGCCTGCACTGGAGGGCCCTGGTTCTCATAAGCTTAGTCTGAGGCTTAGGCAGGGCCCACAGTCTGCAAGTGCAGTCTGCTCCATGATATAAACTTAGACTCAAAGTCAACCGACTTTTATGGTTAGCTGTTTCAGGGCCTTGGAGAAGCGGCACTGCCCCCAGGCACCTCCCAGTTGTCAGAGAACTTTCTGTATTACTTGAACTCATTTCTGTACCTGTATCCACACGTTTCCCTGACTGTCTCCCATGTGTGAGACATGGCCTACTCTTTCCAGTCAGATGTCTTCCCTGAAGTCTCTGCACCACATTGCTGCAAGCCAGTCTCTCATGCATCAGCTGGGGCCCAGCCCCGGGGGCATCTTTGGCAGCTCTGGACTGTGTCCATTGACGGCTCCTCTGACTCCGCCAGGCTGGCTTTGTCTATGGTAATGAGTGTCCACGTCAGAATAAGATGTTTGGTCATTTTTCATTTTGTGAAGATCCTTGCTTGCATAAATAGCTGTGTCTGTCCCGCCTTGCCCACAGATGTGGCTTCAGGAACAGGACAACCAAAGACAGGGATAGATTTTGATGCTTCTATCTTGTCATTTCCTTTAAGGAGACCCCAGTGTACTCTAAAACTATGGGTGGTGAGGAGGGAAAGTCTTAGTGGGAAAAGGACTGATAGGGACCGCCTTCTATAATGTAGGTCTTTATAGATCCCTGAGTTTGTATAGAAGCCACGTATCATCCTCACAGGAGTATTTTTAATGTGGTTTTCCTGATATATATCAGGAAAATAATTTTTCTTCTAGAACCATGCTCTGCCCACCAGATGTGTGTTTGGGGTTGTTAGCTCTCCTCACCCACCAACGGGGTCATCATTGCGTTCTTTCGACTGGGGGATTTCTCAGGTTACAGCAACGTCCCCTTGATAGGGAACCACAGTCCGTGCACACTGGCAGGGATCAGACCCTCTGTGAGCTCTTCACAGTCCCCACTCGGTCTCTCACATTGTTCCTGACAGCGTCTCAGCCTGGAGGCAGGTGAACCTTCATTGAGTGACACTGTCCTGTTCCTTCGCCACTTCCTCTTCTAGATGAGTCTTGACCATCTCTCTTAGAAGCTTCCTGATTGGTTCAATGCACAGTTGTATAAGCCTTGGCTGCTCTAGCATCTAAAGAAGGTGACAGGTGAGGGTCCATGGCTGCTCTTTGACTTAGAGGACTCGGAGACTTGATCTTGTGGGTCATCTCTCAGTGGGGCTGGCTGGAAGAGGCTCTTTTGGTGGTACTCCTCTGGTCACTTCTGGAACTCAACTGTTGAAGGTAGATATTTGGGGAAGATGAACCTGGAGACCCAGACCTCAGAAGACTGGCTGACCCATGGAAGCTTGAGTAATTTCTCTTTCCCCCAGAAAAAAATGCTGGGTTAAGGAAAGTCCCCTCACTAGGTGGTGGTGGCACACACCTTTAATCCCAGCACTTGAGAGGCAGAGGCAGGTAGATCTTTGTGAATTCAAGGCCAGCCTGTTCTACAGACCTAGTTCCAGGACAGCCAGAGCTACACAGAAAAGCTAGAAAAAAAAATAGAAGAAAAAGAAAGTCCCCTTAAAATCTCAGAAGTTTCTATCATATAGGAAGTTGCACCAGGAGAGAAGACACTGTGCTGTTGGCCTAGCAACTAAACACCCTGGAAACAGAAGAAGAGATTCACTTATCTACTCCCTGTGTCTGATGCTACCTGTGTGTGTGTGTGTGTGTGTGTGTGTGTGTGTGTGTGTGTGTGTGTGTGTTGGGTGCTCATTGGAGGAGCCTAATTAGCCACAGGTATTATTACTATCATTACTACTGTCACCAACACACATATGGCCAGTACTGAGTACTAGCAACAGTTAATCATTAGCAACAGCCTTAATGAGTCTTAACCATGGACGCCAGCACTATTTTTTTTTTTTTTTTATTTTATTTTTTTTTTTTTTTTTGTTTTTCGAGACAGGGTTTCTCTGTGGCTTTGGAGCCTGCACTGGAACTAGCTCTTGTAGACCAGGCTGGTCTCGAACTCACAAAGATCCGCCTGCCTCTGTCTCCCGAGTGCTGGGATTAAAGGCGTGCGCCCACCACCGCCAGGCTTTAGCACTAAGTTCTTTATTTCTCTAAGCTCATCCAGTTTTACAAAAACAGTAGGAAATGAGCCAGTTTATAATCTTCACTTTCTAGGACCTGAGGCGCAGCCTGAGGTGTCTAAGCTCACACAGCTGGGAAACGGGAGAGATCTCAGGACTACAGTGTGATGGGGCTCCTAGCCAAAGTCCCATCTTCTCTGTCCCTGAGCGTGAGTGACATCACTTCAGCCACAGGGGACTTTCTAGCCTGGGTTTCCTCCCGAGAGGATGGCCCTCTGTTTCCGTATCACTCCGCCCACATTGCGAAGACACTCACAACAGCTATATATAGACATACCCTGGCTGTGTCCTAAAGTCATGTCTCACCGACTGGACTTTAAAAACTTCTGTTGGGGAAATGATAAGAACGTGTAAAGCAACTCAAAGGAGTTTGCTTCTGAAAGCAGGAAATTAAATTCCCTCCCCCAGTTTCTTCCCTCAGTTTTGAGGTCTCCCCTCAGTACTTGTTTCTTGTGTTCTCTACCGACTAGACAGTGTCTGTAGCTGGACCCTGCAGATTCCCCAAATGTGAGGACTGGACCCTGCAGATTCCCCAAATGTGAGGAGCAGGTAGATGTGCTCAGATTTTGCAAGTCAAATGTGGATCTAAATGCCAGCATGTGAGAGTGTGGATGTTTGTGTAGACTTAGTAGTGCCCTCCTTCACACACCTCTTCAACCTAAGCAGCGAGAATTTTGCTCTTACAAAGGCTGACATTGGCTGTGAACACACAGGAAGCCCCCCCCCTTTTTTTTTAGCATCCCTGCTATTGAACTCCCTGGGGCTCTCCTCTGCAGACGTGGCTATGAACTGCTTGGTGAGCTGTGTGGCTTTTTACACCACTCTGGTCTGAAGAGCTTCATGATCTGTGACACAGAAATCTGTACGGCTTTTTACGTGAAATACTTTAAAAATCCCTTCCAAGTTATTAAAAAGCACTGTCTAGCCATCACGACGATGCAGTGAACCTTGCTGCTGGTACTCATCTGCCATCTGGTCTCTTGAGGGACTGTGTCACTAACTATGGCAGACTCTAGGGAGACTGTGGGGTTTTCACATACTCAGGAAAACAGTATTTTAAAAGGAGGATTCTTTTCAATTTTCCATTAATGCAGGCCTATCTCTGAGGAGCTTATTAAACAACTTATCTGAATAAGGAAGACACTGCCAACAAGATCTCATGTGTACTTCAGTGTTGCAAGGGCAAATAAGTGAGAGGAACGCACAGTTGGCGCTAAGGACTTGGAGTGATCTATTTTCCATTAAAGGTCAGCCGTGGCTAGTTTAAATGTTAATAGCCAAGACATACAAGTCAAAGGTTCTGTGGTATGAACGAAGGCTCTGCCCAGTCACCAGACTCCCAGTCCAAACTCTCATCTGAAGAGGGAAGAAGTTGTGAAAGAAAAAAAAAATTAAAAAAATTCACTTGGCCTGGGAAGGAACTATAAACTTGCAATGACTTTTTCCCTTAGCTTTTGACCAGCTAACCTTGACATTCCTCAGAAACCATAGGGTGAGGTGCAAGACTGACAGACGTGGCCGGCCTTTCCCCTCAGGAGGCAGATCCAACTTTTAGCAGTAAATGAAATCTAGCCACATGTTTCTTGGGAAGAGCTATAACAAATGAGGTTTCTCCCTGAGAAATGGCTAACACAACTACCATGATTCTGAGGTAAAACAATCCAACTATTTAGTGTAATTATGCTCAAGAAAAAGAAAAACCCAGAGAAATCTATCAAAGCATCCTGCCTTTTCCAGCATGCTGACACATGGCCGTCCATGGTCCATAGTCCAGAGTTGCTAATCTAGCATTCTATCAAATGGAATTTTCTAGACTATGGTGTTTATGACTGCTTCCAAAGCAATAAAAATATGACAAGATCTTGAAATGCCTTTCGAAGGGAAACGCCATACACAGAATGCTCAGCTGTGGAGCAGAACTTACTTTACACGTCAGCCATGGATCTCATTGTACACATGGAGGTTTCTATGAGAGACTGTATGTAAACTTCAAAACTGTACACTACTTCCGCTACAGACGTAGGATAAGCCGATGAACGGATGTGGCTTTTTCTTTCCAATGTGCATGGCAGTTCCATAAGGTGCGGGTGAAAGAGAGGACTCTGGGTCATCCTCATCCCTCAGCTTTAGACTGGGGACAGCATCTGTTCGCGCCAGTTTCTCATGTGAGGCGGTGGAGGTAAAACCTCTCCCCAGTAGGTGTAATCAAATCTTCGAAGTCTATGTTCTGTGTTCTCAGAGGAATGCAGCGGCACAGTGTACAGCCCAAGGAGAGCTGTGTTCCACGCCAGTCACGCAAGGACATGCCCGTGCTTTAGGGCAACTCCAGTATTTTATATTCCAGCTGCACAGCCTCATCACACAGGCCTCCATATGCACCCTCATGGGGGCGTGCCCACCCTGCCATACCCTAGGGTAGCCCTGAGCTTTCTAGACCCAGAGTCTTCTACATAGCCTTCCATGAGGAGCATGTTCATTGGCTCATTCAGTGACATGCTTGTGACAGCATTGACTGGACACTCAGATACCAGAGACCAAATTCTTTGGAAGGAATTACCTTTGAAGTTTCACTTAAACAAAAACGGATATTAAATGGATAATCACCTTTTAGAATCTTTTTGACTCAGTTTAAACACACACAGGCACGCATGCATGCACGCGTGCGCGTGCACACACACAAACAGAGCAATCCTCTCCTAAGTTATCTGTCTCACTGTGCTCTGAAGGCATGTTTTATATTTCAGCTACCTGGGCTACTGTATCCCTGAAATAAAGTTGTTGTCATGGGGGCAGGGCAGGCACAGAAACCGACTTCTTTAGTCTCCCCTGTTTTCTTGGGTTTTAAGTCTTTAAATAGGAAGATTCTCTTTTAAAGATTAATGAGAATCTCTTTAATCACTTTGACAATCAGAGGTGTCTTAAGACCTTTTCGTGGGCTAGGATCTCAAGGGGGCCTGTTCCATATGAGATACCAAGCAGGTTCCTCCGCACTGGAGGGAGTTCATATCTACCCCCGGAATGGGTCCTTATTGCTCTCTCTGGGTTTGTAACACAGCAGAGGAAGAAGGAGATGACCACTGAGAATTGCGAATCCTAGTTCTGCTACACTGACTTGGAGCACAAAGGTTTGTCTATACTCGATCGAGTATCTCCAGACCTGCTCTGTGAAAACATGGCAGCAGCTGGCTGCCTGTGGTTACTGAACCCTTGAACTATATTACTCCAGGCCGAGATATGATATAAATTCAAAACAAACACCAGATTTTGATAATTGAGTTGGAAAGGGGAATGCAGAATGATCTCATTAATAATGTTCATATTATTTACATGCTCAGCTTATATATTTTGAGTATACTGGGCTCATAAACTGTATCATCAAAATTAATATCACTTCTTCCTTTTTGTTAAAAATTTACATTTATTTATTTGTGTGTGTGAGTGTGCATGAGAAGTTGCAGAACAACTTGGGGGTTTTGTCCTCTTGGGAGTTGGTTCCCTTCTTCCATCACCTAGATCCTGGGGATTAAACTTGGGTCGTAGTGTTTGGCAGCAAGCAACTTAACCTCCTGAGTCATCTCGATGTTCCACTTCCTTCTTTTGCTGTTTGAATGAGACTACTAGAAGATTAAGACTCTACACATAGCCCGCATTTGGGGTCCTTATCTTTCTACTGGACTGTGTTCCTAGAAGGTCGTTTCTTAGCCTTGCTGTTGTCCTTTAATTTTGACCAGTTACAAAGCTAGGGTTTTTTGTTTTACCTACAGATTGTGCCCTTCACCCATCTAATATATTAAAACTTTTTAGAATCTAGGAAGACACAAACCCAGTAATAGTCAAGACTTAGAGCCCATCTTTACATTCATATTGAGCTAAGAGGGAGTGGGCCGACTTAGACTGGGCGATGCCAGGCAGAGGGTGGCCATGGCTGTTAAATACATACTCATCAGCTCACCCCTGGAAGGCCACAGGCAGTAGCTATTATTGCTTTTTTGCTAACGCCCCTCGGAAAATGAATGACAACAGTCTCTAGAAAGGTATGGCCAGTTATGCTATGCACAGATCTTTAGATCTCAGGGAAAACTCACCCAGTCAAAGATTACGACGGACTCTTCACACTCAAAGCAAAAGGTAGGCTTTTAACAAAAGTATTGCCTGTGTTTGATAAAACTCTGAGAAGCCTGGAAAAACAGCCACTAATAGGCTGAGTGTGTGAGTTTGAAAAACATGCCTCCCAGCACCACTAATTTAGCTCAGACCCACTGAGCGGCCCACACGCGCAGCAGCGCCTTTCCCTGGAATTCAGCTAACACAAACAAAACAGCGAAGGGAACCGGGCCGTCTCCATGAATAGCACATTGTTTTTTCACATTAGGGAAACTTCTTACAACCTGAAATCTTGCCTTAAACAATCAGAGTTTAATTCTCAGTGAGCGACTCTAGAGAGCGAGCCACGATCACACAAGGGTTGCTTTACAGAAGTAGAAATGTGTCATGAAATGTGTATTTTTCATTTTGTCTTGAAACAGGGTCTCAGGTAGCCTAGGCTGACCTTGAATGGACTGGCTATGTAGCTAAGGATACCCTTGGGCTTCTGGTCCTCCTTTTTCCACTTGAGTGCTGGGATGGGAAGTGGGCACCGCCACACCCATTCAGTGGGAGGGATCAAACCAGAGCTTCTAGCATGGTAGGCAAATGCTCTACTCCTGAGCGACACCCCAGCCCGGAGACAATGTTCCCAACAACAGTAATACTGTGGAGAGCATCAACAAAGTGCACTTAATCCCTTAAGAAAAGGTATATTTAGGAGAGCACATTTCATTTTCTTCAAATTTTGCTTTCTGTGTTTAAATTTTTTCATTACATTTTAGTTAGTCTCTGTGTGTGTGTGTGTGTGTGTGTGTGTGTGTATATGTGTGTGCCTGTCTGTCTGTCTGATCACACACTTGCTACAGCATATATATGGAGGTTAGAAGACAACTTCGAGATGTTAATGGACATCTTTCTTCCTACCACGTGGGTCCTGGGTTTTGAACCTTCTTGGCAGAAGGCTGCTTTACCCACTGAGCCATCTTGCCAGTCCCTCCTTCCTGCTTTTGATATATGTGTGTATCACCGTGCACACAGAGAAGAGAAAGCAGAAATACTTAGGTTCTTGACATATTATAATCCAAATACTAGTTGTTATCAGAGATTCCATGCGGCTAGGGGATGGCTCAGGGGTTAAGAGCGTGTACTGCTCTTCCAGAGGACCAGAGTTTGTTTCCCAGCACCCACATCAAGTGGTTAACAACCACCCGTAGCTCCGACTCAAGGGATCCATCTTCTCTGGCCTGCATGGGCACCTGTGCACACATGCACACAACTAAAAGATTTTTGTATCCCTTTGATACATTATGAGGGTGAAGTAGGATGAAGAAGCTCTGAAGAAGCCATGAGGCTTTTTGTTGGTCAACTCTGGGCTAGCAGGTTTTGCTCTGAGGTTGTAAAATATTAATACACTAACTGATGCAGGCTCCTTGATATGAGCAGTCATGGTTATGAAGTTAATGCATGTGTGTAAAATGAAAATCAATCATTGTTTTCTTTAAACATTTCTCTTCTGGGATATAAAGTTGTTCACCATGTTACTGATTCTTCCTGTATGTCACTTGTCTTTCCTTGGGACATGAAAATTATGACCATAAGGAGTAAGCAAGTTGAAAGCAGAGTCCTCCATCTGAAGGCTACAATGGTACAATGGTGTTGACAGAGTTAATGCTACATTCAGAGCAATTTGTCAAGAAACAAGTTCTCATGCTCTGCAATTGCTGGTGACAAAACCAGATTAACTTCACTGTTCACAAACGCACGGTGGGCGAGGAGTGACTGTCAGCTAAGGGTTGTGAAAGGGAGGAACACCGGCCTGGAAAATAAGACAGAACAATCCAACAGTTCTGGGTTGATACTTCTAAATTGATCACTGCATTTTTCTAACATTTTATACACACACACACATACACACACATATACGCATACACACACTTGAATATTATATATATTTAAGAATTACTACATACATTACTATATATATTATTTTAAATATATAACATCTGGATCTCCTGCGCCTACACAATTGAGTGGCAGATAATTCTCACTGGTTCTTGTCAAGGGCTTCTGCATTAGGAAATTGAGACAAGGAATCCACTCAAGGACCCAGTGAATTTTCCATTTCTGGCTGGTCCCTCTTGGATCTGGGGATTTTTATCCAGATATCTCTCGCTGACTTAGCAATGAAAAGTAATGGTGTACTTTTTTGGGTGTGTTGGCCCCAAAGTGAGACATAATACACTTAACGTTACACCCTACTATGTTCTCCATCACTTAACCTTCTGAACCTGTTTTCTCTTCTTTAAATTCGGGGTCACAACAGCACCATAGGCTAAGAGGCTGAAATAAGTAATTAAGTGTAAAGAACGCTCAAGCAAGCAAGCCCTCAGCAAGTCTTGGCTATTGATGCTCTGGATGACCATCCACATACATATAAAATTTCTTATTTAGAGCTTTGCCATTTCCTTTGGTACAAATGGTATGCCAGAGAGGTCTATGGAACAAACCAACTGTCCTGGCAAAAAGGGAATTTGTAGTTACGGCATCATGGCAAGATCAACATTGAAATTAACTGACTTACAACATTAACAAAATGTTTGCATCCACGGGTTCTAGGGTGTACAGGAGATTAAACCGAATAATAAAGCCTCACCAAAAAGTTTCTAATTATAATTTAAGACATTTATGGTGAGACAGGTTTAACACCAGTGTGTTAATTTCCTAGTCAGCTGAACTTGGAACATTCCTTTTCAACACTGCCCAATTTCACTGCAGGGTTCAGTTTGGATCATTTGAGCAAAGCTTAAACTCTTCACCATGTCTTCTTCCCACAGATAGCAGAGAAACGGGAATGTCATTAGGTGGGAAGGGAAGAGAGGAACAGTAAGTGATAGGTAAGCTGGATACCGCGTATATACCACATACAGCCCAGATTAATACTAGTAACCAACTTTCCTCCCTCTGGCCCCAGGGACTCTGTCGCCTGATTCACTGTCATCGTAGAAACAGAAAAAACACATCTGTTAAAAATGAGCTTTGGTGGAAAAAATTCAGCTGGCATTCTCTTTTCTTCTCTCTGGTCTTTTAAAAATAGCACTCTTACGTAAGTTCTCTCCTATATATAGTTGAGAACGGGGAGCCATGGCTTGACCTAAAGACGCTTGAGCCATTTATTTAATACCACCCTAGCCCCAAAGAACAGCAGGAGCTGCCGAGACCCCAAACTCTGACTCTCTTGAGATACAGACAGAGCTGGCCACCAGTCTTTCCCTCTATAGAACTGGCACAAGGCCCAAGTCTGGCCAACTCATTAAGGGTGTCTGTAGAACCTCTGAGAACACCTGAGAAACTTCTCTTTGCATAGTCAATAATTTGTATCCCTCACCTCATGTCTACTCAAGACTTCTACAAGATCTAGGATGCGAACGTTTCTGTCTAAGGATTCTAGACATTCCACCATCGCACCCCCTACTGGCTTTCCCAAGCTACACAACTCTCTGGTTATTGCTTGTTTTCTCTACTGGCTGTGCTTTCCATGTGGGCAGGATCTGCATTGCTTTTGTTCACTGATATGTTAGTGTAACAATGGGTCCAGGAACGGATGGATGAACGAGCAGGAAGCAGTGGTCACTACTATCTCCTACATGCTTGTCTTGTTGATTTGGAGCACAGATCTACTCTGCTTGCTGTGTGGTTCCGGACCAGGGTTTCTTCTCTACCTCGGTTTTTTCACTTACGTAGCAGGAGAGCAGTGGTCCAACCTGCCACAGAGACTATAGGGGAACAGAGCTTGGCATGGAGACACATTCTATTAGCAGCTGGTGGGGTCTCTTCCTCATTGCCTCATCCTGTTCCTGTCAGAACTCCACAGGTCCCCAACGATTCTCACCTTCTCTTCCAGATGATAAGTCCTGATGTCCTGCCCCTGATTTGTCTCCCACACCACATCCTCCAGGCATCACAGAGTTTCAAAAATTCATATCTGGTCACGTAGTTCCCTGACTTCCTTGTCCATGATTGCTAGCTGTTAGGATAAATTCCAAATTCTTGAAACTGGCCCACAAAGGTTGGTGCCTGGCTGTGGCCTCTTCCCATCCTCTAGTTTTCCTCCTAGTAACAGAGCTATTCTTCCATACTCGAGTCTTCCAACTTAAACCTGCACTCTCTCCCCCATTCACTCTCCAGCTGCCCATGTAGACCTCACTTCCAGTGCCTCAAGAGTGTCCTCCAAAGTCCCCGCATGCATTTCATGTGGCTGCCCCAAAGACATGCCTTCTACATATTTTGTCTTTCTGTAATAATTCCACATACACTGAGAACAAGGAGGAGGCATAAGTGGACATGGGCATTCTCACTCACTGAGTGTATTTGAGTGTAGCTCTTTTTAGACTTCATTCTGGCCACCTATAAAAATAACCCATATGAGATTTTTGTTCTGATTTGCTTTTGGATTTTGAGACAGGGTTTCTCAATGTAGCCTTGGTTGTGCTGGAACTCACCCTGTAGACCAGGTTAGCCCCGAACTCAAAGAGATCCACCTGCTTCTACCTTCCGCGTATTGGGATTAAAGGCATGCACCACCACCACTGGGCCCATATGAGATTTTGTTTTTGGAGGCTAAGAGTTCTGTGGGGGAAGCTGAGGTGAATCTTGGCTCATTCATGGAAAACGCCAGCAATTTTTCCAGGAGAAAGAAAACATTATAAGGAGAGACGCTCGCAAATGTTTTCATGCCACTTCTCTGACAGGTGTTTAGCTGGACAGGACTCTCCTCTTTTAACCTACAGTTCCTTCTGATCTCCCAAGATGCCTAAACTTCTGCAAACCAATTTTATAGAATTCCAAAACCAACTTCATTAATTGTTGGTGAACAATTAACATAACCAAAACCAACTAAGGCCAAAGGAATAGCACTTCGTGCACAAAGCCCTTCAATCTGGGGAGGTCAGCATGTAGGCGTCCCATTGTTAGTACCTACAAAAACCTAAGTGGGAAGTAGGCACTTAATAGGATTATCTAAAAGCCCACAAAACAGAATAAATCTATTATCATCACTTATGGCAGAACTTAAAGTGTAGTGAAATAACCTAAACTTCCAGACCAAAGAACAAGTAAGACCTCTCACTTGTACTACGGGCTTTGGAGGCAAACCCCTCCTCCCTACTCAATGCATTTGCGTCCGTCCTCCTGGCCCACCCCCCTCCAGTGAAGTTAGAATATGGATGGAGATTTCCCTATATTCGAGGCTTAGGCTCCGTGCTGCAAACCTAGCTGCCACTTACAGTGCCGCCTATGCAAAACTGTGCGCCAGTTTTCCTGGTCAGAGGCCAGAAAAAGGGTGTGCTGTGTCCTTCCTTAGTCTATCATTTCCCCAGTCTTCCTGCCCCTCTTGTTCAGGGGACCGCTCCACCGTCAGCAAAGCTACATTCTTGTGAGAAAGCTGGCACAGGCTCCAGAGGCCCCTGTGCTGTGCAGGCCTCTCCTTCTTTGTCCCTAACAGCAAGCTGTCGCCTCATTTTCCAGGAAGCCTTAGCAGCACATTTTCAAGAGAACTCAAGTGTCAGGCTGGCTCAGCATTATTTTGTTTGCTGGACAACAACTACTTGTTAGTTGCTACTGATGCCGATGGTGTGCTTGTCAGATGCAGGGATGCGGGGAAGGGAGTCTCATTTCTGAAGTTCTCCCATCAATGGTTTTGGATAAGTCACAAAGTGCTTTGCTGAAGTTTTCAACAGAAACCAATTTGTGGTGAGCAACAAAACAAACCCATAGGAGATTGAACAACGGACATGTCAGCTTACCAACTGCCTTTATTTTGCCTTTCTTTCATTTTACATATGTAGGTCGCTTCTGATTTAGAGGAAAAAGAGAGAGGTTCTGGAGACAGAGAAAATAGAAGTCAGACCGTGGGTCCACAGTTGCTAAACAAATGCAGGTACAGTGGGCAGGCTTCAGACTTCCGGGAAAGGAAAAGCGATCTCACTGCAGAGGCAGAGGGAGGCAAAGTAGGAAGGGGTGCATCTGATGTAGGATGGTGGCTGGCTGCCCAGCTGACTTGCTCTGTGCCTCAGTGATATGGGCCAGATTCGGGCACTCAGCAAAATGCTTCTGTCTGCCAGGTGCACAGGGTCTGAGAACCCGCAGGTTACACGGGAGTCACACATACCTAATGCCCACCACATTTTGCTGCTCCAGAACCGGACTTAGGATACTTTAGAATATGATGAGAAATTACAATGTAAGTAATTATATGTGACAAAAGGGGGCGGGCTTTCCCAGCAGTGGCCTGGGTTTTTCCAAGCTCTTCAAATCTGCAGGGAACGTAGGGAAATGCCACCTTTAGAGGAACTTCGGGACTGTTTGAGGGTAGGAGGCTCGGACATATGCTTAGACCCACTGAGAATCAAGGAACTAAAGCTCCTCTTGGCTTAGCTTTTGCTGGGAGCTGGGTGGCAGAGGACAGCCCTCCCTCCCTTAGGGAGGGAGACAAGTGCACCCCACACTCAGGGTCTGGCAGATGACTTCATTCTCAGGAACCAGGCGAAGTATGTCCCCTGGCTTTATGGGCAGACAGAGCTTCGCCTGTTTGTCATCAAATCCTTTGTTTCTTGGTATTCTTCAAGAATGAGGGAGGATCAGGGAATTTATTTCTTTATTTCTTTTTTTTTATATATCAGACAAGCCCATTGAGCAACAGAAGTTGATGCGCTGTATTTTATGACATGAGATTTTACAGACCGACTAACAACGGTAACAAAACAGCATAGGACCCTTTTCCCCCCATCGTGTGGGTGGCATGGGAGTAAGGACAGGGAAGGGGAAGAGAAATGGGCTGGCTTTACATCTGTCCTCACATCCAATCAGATACATGTCTGAATCTTAGCAGATAACAGCTCAAGCTTCGTTGTCCTCTTTAAGGCCGGGTACAGAGCAACTACTGCTAAGGCTGATGACGCTCCAACTTACATATGTAAAATACGGTGCTGAATTTGGCTGTCCAGAAGCTTCAGCTTCCTTTCATTTTCTCTCAGTATTGATAAAATAGAAATACAGTTGGGTTTGTCCTAGAAACGTTCTCAAGATGTCAGACTTCATAGAATAATCAATTCAGACTTTTGAAAGCACCCACTAAGTTTCACCTGGTTCCTTCATTGAATACAGTTTCTACTGGCACTGTCACATGTTGGGGCTGGGGCGGTAGCTCACTGGATTAAGTCCTTGCTGTAAAAGCATGAGGACCTCCATCTGGAGGCCCAGCACCCAGGTGAAAGCTGGGAGTAGCAACAGACACATACCAGTCTCAACACTGAGAGACAGAGCAGGAGGATTCTGGAAGCTCCCTGGCTCCAGACTCAGTGAAAGAGCTTGTCTCTAGAGTATGCAGTGGAAAGTGACAGAGGAAGAAACAAGGTCACCCTCTGTTCTCTGTGTACCTGTACCTGCACTGGCCTTCACATATACACGCAGAACGAACACACACATACAAACAGACACATACATGCACACACATGCACGCATGCACACACACGCACACACGCATGCATGCACGCACACACACACACACACACACACACAAATTGCCACATGTCAATATAGTCACTCTTTTCCTTTTCCCTTTTGATTCCACAACTAAGCCAGCCGAGTACTGTACAGAAGACCTTCTGCAGATGGTGTTGAGACAATGAAGAAAATCTGACCTGGCATCTTTGAGAAGCAGATAGCAAATGCCCCAAGCACCCCACACAAGCCCGAATCTGAAAGCTGGTGCTTACACAATGGGCATGCAGCGGTCTGGAGCCTGTCACAGCTCAGTTCTCCAAGGGGCAGTCTTATCTCTTCCTCCGATGTTATCACTTGCCAAAGAAAGCTCAGACAAAAGTCAACTGTTGCACCCAGTTGGAATGTAACTGTGTTCAAGAATGTCCCAGCGGGGTAGGGCTCATTTATGTTCAGATGGGAGACTCCCTCTTGGTAAGGATGGAATCAGTGTTTTGCCTGAAGGGGAAAAATTCTCACAGCCTCCAGGAAGAGTTTCCAGTGACTTCTTCCCAGCTCTATCAGCTGCATTTCATGCTCTCCCTGCACATTTTGGGGCATGCACAATTGTGTCTGCTTGACCCTACTAACTGATTGCAGAAAGTAGCACAGACAATGTGTGTCTTGAATTGCTGATTTCTTTCTGAAATAAAGAGCGCCAGGTAGCTTTTGATGCCAGTGGAGTTTGAAGGCAAGTCCCCCTGGAAAGCTGAGTCTGCTCTTCAGTTGTGAAAGGCAACCATTTATTAATCATTTGGTAGGAACTACGTCTTGCTACCAAATGATTCCTTTCTACTATTTAAGGCATAGACTCAAAGTACATTCCAGATTCAAGGTCTAAATTCTATCAGTGCCTAGATGCAGAGCTGCAGTTAGTGTCATTCTCGGTTCAGCAACCAATCATCCCTGACTTCTTGCTTTGGGTGTTTACTCCTCTCCCATGCTGAGCGACTTTACATTTTCTTCCAATTATTTTTACATCAGGGGTCCATAAAGGAAAGCTGTTGGGAAGCTGATCCCTGCCTGAATTTGTGTGCCACTCTTTCTGGGTTGCAAGGCAGGGCACAATAGCCCTGACAGCAGCCCTGCTTCTCCAGCGGTTGACAATCCACACCAGTGTGCTTGGTCCTGACAGCTTCCCTGCAGTTCGAGAACCCTTAAGCACAGCTTCTGGCTCCAGGCAGAAAAATGAGCTCAGAGACTGTGAGCTTCTTAATCTTCACTGTGTCTCAGGAGAGACTCTGCTCAGTCCTTGGTCACCCTTCCCAAGAAGGGGAATTATGTAATGATAATTCTAGGAAAAAATTGTCATTTTTGTACTTGAATTTCCAACGTTGTTTTATTAATTCATGTTGAGAAATAAAAACCAGGCAGGGAACTAGGGAGATCGTCCAGTGGTTAAGAGTGTTTGCTACTCTTCCAGAGAACCTGAAGCTCGTTCCCAGCACCCACACACTAGCTCACTGCGTATCACTCCAGCACCAGAGGAACTGATGCCATCTTCTGACATGGGCCCTTCTACACACGGCACCCACACACTAGCTCACTGCGTATCACTCCAGCACCGAGGAATTGATGCCATCTTCTGACATGGGCCCTTGTACACACGGCACCCACACACTAGCTCACTGCGTATCACTCCAGCACCAGAGGAATTGATGCCATCTTCTGACATGGGCCCTTGTACACACGGCACCCACACACTAGCTCACAACTGCATATCACTCCAGCACCAGAGGTACTGATGCCATCTTCTGACATGGGCCCTTCTACACACGGCACTCACACACTAGCTCACAACTGCATATCACTCTAGCACCAGAGGTACTGATGCCATCTTCTGACATGGGCCCTTCTACACATGGCACCCACACACTAGCTCACAACTGCATATCACTCCAGCACCAGAGGAACTGATGCCATCTTCTGACATGGGCCCTTCTACACACGGCACCCACACACTAGCTCACAACTG
>JAQHUG010000286.1:2096681-2171799 GCA_028555095.1 Dicrostonyx torquatus
AAACAAACAAACAAACAAAAAACCCAAAGATTAGCTTTTCCTGGTGAAACTTCAACATTTATTCCTTTTGCTTGGCTTTGTGTGTCTTCTTATGATAATCTATTTTTAACACTTCTTTTTTTTTAAAAAGAAAAAAATGGCAAAGTTTCTTCCAACAGAAGCCAGAAAAATGGTCACTCCTCATTTCTTCTGGCTGACGCACCTTGTCTGCCAATGGTAGCCTTTCCCTCAGGAGGAAATCGTTTCCATCCAGTGGTCCCGGCGACAGTGTGAGAACCACCAGTTTCACCTGACATCGTAGTGTGGCGATGATGCTCCAGCTGCTGATCTGACATGCACTGAATGAGGAGCCTCAACCTGACATTAGCTAACCAGTCTGCATTTTCAGTTTGCTTCCTCGTGGTCAGGATCCAAAACCTACAAGCGCTGAGCCGTTCACCTGCCTGGAATGGCTCATGTTAACCCTAAAGTGTGTAACCAACAAGTCAGCTCAAGAAAAAAAAAATCTTTCCTGAAGAGTCCACACAGTAGGCAGACAACTCCCCCAGAGTGCTTCTTCCTCCCTGACGCATCTGGCCTCCATCATTCCATCTGTCCCCACGCCTTCTCAGCATTGAAGGCCCATTGCTTCCTACCCACTCACTCTCTTTGGATGAAACTACCTTTAATTCTTTAGCCTCTGACACACACATGCAGAGCTTCTCTGGGATAAATCCCTAGAAGTTTCAAAAGAGAATGGACTTACAGGAGTGTACTTTCAAAAGGGCATTTAATGCTCTTTTAACTAGCATTTCTTTAAAGTGTGTTTCTTGTGGCTTTCTTCATCATTTATTAGAATAAGAAAGAGGAGAAGGAGGAGGAGGAGGAGGAGAAGGAGAAAAAGAAGGAGAAGAAGAAGAAGAAGAAGAAGAAGAAGAAGAAGAAGAAGAAGAAGAAGAAGAAGAAGAAGAAGAAGAAGAGGAGGAGTACTTGGTAAGTAAGATACTATACTAAATGGCACATAATTTGTGAAGTACAGTGAACTTTGGTCACCCAATATTTACATGACCTTTTGAGACAAGCATTGGAAAAAGTCCAATTAGTTTTGATACAAAATTTCTGATATGAATATACACCCCAAAGAGGTGACAATGTTATACAGAGCTTTACAGTTTGCATTGACAGTGAAAAAATTTAAAGACAGGGCAATGATTAATTCTTTAGATAGTCAATAGCTGTTTGGTGAAATTCCTAATAACTCTGGTACTTTGAGTGGAATGAACTCCAATAATTTCCAGGAAATTCTTCATGTAAGTAGCCAAAGGTTTACTGCAATGTGTTGAGCGGAAAGGGAAAAGCTACAACCCTGAAAAGCAAGGAACCAATGAACAAAGGTTTTAAAACACCAGGCTTAGACGTGAGAAGCCAGCACAGTGAACGCTGAAATACCCCAATGCAGACTAAAGCACCATTGTTTTTATTGTGCCATGTTCTAAGTTTTAAAGATCAACTGGCAACTGTATGTAGAGCCCCTAAGGCATTCTGTAGCAATCCCAGTGTTTCTTTAAGTAGGACATCTATCCATTGTCTAAGTCAGTGTCCTTACCTGGGACAGATGCAGCAAGTAGCTATTACATCATGCAAAGCAGGTGAGCTAATACCCCACGCCAGCTATCAGAATCCCATGGCTTTCAGCAATCACAGAAAACAAAGCTACAGTATTCCAATCACCTACCCAGGCTCTTCCCTCGGCATCTCAGGCTTTCACAGAACCACAGAGATGGTTAGGATGTCAGCATGTTTTGTTACTAGATGACTAACCCACTCTGCTTGTACTAAAGACAACAACACACATTATATTATACTTATATATGTATCTATAGGTACACAGTGGGTCAGTACAAAAGGAGTAAGGCACAGGAATTATTTGAGAAAACCTGTTCTCTAGCTCTTGTGTCCTCTTGTAGGTTTATTTGCCTGAGGCTAGTCACTTAATGGCCTCTCTAAATTACCTTCCAGTGGCTCAGGAACACACGTGTTTCACCTTCTCCTATATCAACCAACACCAACAGCCCATGAAAAAATATTTTCCAACTTCTGTCACTAAACTCAAGCTCCCCAAATCTTGAGGGACAAAAATAAAATACAACTTTTGGTAGGAGAGACAAAGAGGTCAGGAGGAAGACATACTGTCTGCTGGTTTTCCACAGAAGGAACCCAGCAGCTAGATACACTGTGTACTTATCTCTGGAGATGGTCTGTTCGGGAGAAGTCTTAGTCACGCAAATCTGGACCGCAGACTCAGCTGGTGAGACCTGTCCCTAATCTGAAAAGGACACTTCCTCAGGAAAGCCTCACTCTGTTTTAATAATCCTGCTTCCGATGCTGGGTCTGCTCTTTCTGCCTTCCTCTTGCTAATCTGTAGCCACATACCAAACTTTGGGGGCAGGGGGTGCGCTCCAGCTCTAGCGGACCCCGAGGTCTGAGGAGTATGTATTCACCCCTTAAAACAGTCAGTGGGCTTGGCTTGTCCAGGCCTGATACTAGTACAAGACCCAGCTGAACAACGCAGAAAGGTGAGTCTTGTCCAGAGACCTAAACTCTTTTAGTCAGTTCCCAGGGATAGAGAAAAAGTCCTAATCCTAGATCTGGACTCAGTCTGACCAGATAGCCTTCTGGAGTCTGGACAACTCAGCAGTCCAGACAGAGTCACAAAAGTGTTAAATAGGGCAAAGGGCGGGGAAGCCAACCCCCAGCCGCTCTGGCGGCCCTCTTTCTCAAGATCTGGAGCGCCAGGTTTCTGCACATATCACCCCAGAGGAGAGAATCTGGCAATTCACAGGTCTGGTGAAGCTAACCAGCTAACAAAGCACTGCCAGGGGGACCGCGTAGGCGGAGCTGCTGGCCACTCATTAGCCAGCCCGAAAGTCGCAACTACTAGCTGCCTGACACCCACCGCACAGTGACACAAGTCCCCCTAGGTTCCGCATCGACTTGGTGGGAATGTAACCAATAGTGTGCGTGTGCACGTAGATGAGAGAGAAGAGGGAGTGGAGAGAGACAGAAAGACAGAGTCTCACACACACACACAGAGACAAGACACAGGCACACACAGAGACAGAGAGAGACAGAGACACAGATAGAGACAGAAACAAACACAGAGACAGAGACAAGACAGACACACAGAGAGAAAATGAAATACACATAGAGACACACACACAAAGAGACAGAGACAGACACACATACAAGAAACAGAGAGAGAGAGACAGACACACATAGAAACAGTGAGAGAGAAGGAGGGAGAAAAGGAAGGGAGAGAGAGAGAGAGAGAGAGAGAGAGAGAGAGAGAGAGAGAGAGAGAGAGAGAGAGAGAGAGAGAGAGAGAAAGAGGAGAGAGAAGACCCAGAGGAGAGGAGGGGCTTGGGAAGGGTGGACCCCTCCTCCAAGATCAAACCGACAGCCAGAGGATGAGGTCATCGCCCCCTCCTAGCTCCCACCCCCAAATCTCTGGCAGCCCCTCTAGCTCTGCCGGCTCCAAGCGGTGCCTCGATTAAGAGGGGGATGGTGTAAGGGAAGCTGGAGAAGCGGGTGGCGGGGGAGGGAGGGGATCCTTCGGGGTGCCGAAGAATCTTCTCCAGTCCCGACCCCGTGGAAAGGATGGAAAAGTCCCATCTGGAGCTCAGCTCCAGGGTCAGGGCTCAGGCTCGGCGAGCAGGAAGGAGGGGCTCTGGGGAGGAACGACCCCTGCTCAGTGTGCCCAGCCCGCCCCAGCTCGCTCAAGGATTGTCCCGCAGCCCCGCACTGTCAGCTCTTTAATTCAAACTTTTTCCAGCAGCTACAGGGCTGGGACTCACACGCCTACCTTGAGTCTCTCTGCTCTGTCTGGCACTCGCCGATCTCAAGTCCCAGCGAAACAAGAAGGTGGGCACCAAGGGTTCCTCCGGCTGCGCCGGGCAGGTACCCCAGTTTTATAGCGCCACGCCGCTCAGTGACTCAGTGAGCCTCCCAGGGCTTCTGCTCGACGCCCTTCAAAATAAGAGTCCGGTCGCGACCGCCCGGCTCGGCCAGCTGGAGCAAGGCAGGGAGGCGTGGCTGAGGCCCTGGGAAGCAGCCCCCAGGTTAGGGTACCGCCCCCTTTCATCCGTGTCCCGCCTTTTGCCTCTTTCTCCACGCAAGCCCCCTTAGCAGAAGCCAAGTTATACATTGGGCTTCTGTGAGTCTAACTTGAAGAACTGATAACGGCGAAGAATTTAACCTGAATCAACAGAAGTGTTGGCTGCACGTCGTGGACGTTTGCCTCACAGTTTTGAAGCCTGCTTTTTAGATGAAAGGGAGATGCCCTGGAAATCCCTTCCCAGGGCACGCTCAGAGAAGGGAATGAAAACTAAGGATGGACGTTCCCAAACGGATCCCACTGGGTTTGGAGGCGGGGTTAGAAAGAGGCCAACCCCGGGGCAGACTGGCAGGCTCAAAATGTGCAGTATTTAAATAAAAAGGCACGCAAGACAGTTCTTTTCTAAAGAAGAAAAGAGAGTACTGTGGATTCCATTAAGTAGCTTACTGGGTTCCCTGTACGGAGGAATCGCTGAATCCGAGAGCCTTCTAGGTAAACGTTTCTCAGACTCCCTTTTAACAAGGTCTTGTAAATAATTGGCCCTCTCTGGCCAGCCTTCTATCCCCCAACCCCCACTCCCTGTATCCTGTGCCTTCTGTCATAAACTACTGGAGGGCCTTAGTCACTTGCTTTAAACTCTGTGCGGGAATTTCTGCTGTGAAGTGTTTCAAAGGAAGAAATAAGACACACTGATTCCTTTTGTTTTTTTCATTTATTTATTCATAGCGTGTGTGTGTGTGTGTGTGTGTGTGTGTGTGTGTGTGTGTGTGTGTATGCGGTCACAAGGCAACTTGTGGAAATCTGTTCTCTCCTTCCGCCACGCTTCAGAAGATCCAAGTCAGGTACTCAGGCCTGATGGTTGGTGCCTTTACCCACTGCACCATCTTGCTGGCTCAGAGTTAATTGCTTCTATTAAAGCTGTGACAGATTATGGGTTTATCCATTAATCCAGATTACCAAATTTCCCTTTTAGCACCTTAGCTAAGAACAACCCTGGCTCTGTGTACGGCCCTCTAGTATCTGGCCAGCAGTCCAATCACAGTTATTTCTGTATTCCTCTCTAATATCTGGCCGGTACTCCTATCAGAGTTATTTCTGTCCAGTTTTTCCTGCCAGAATGTGTGCTTTCTTGAACCTTAGAATGAAATCTTTTACACACAATAAGGTCTCAGTAAAATGACTGACTGAATGAGAAAAACATACTTAGCATGAATGTAAGGGTTGCTGCCCAGGGCGTCAGGTTCTCGGTTGTTGGAGTCCAACTAAGAGGCTTGGCTCGGGCCCTAGACCACTAATTTAAATGGTCTGATAATTTTACCTGCACCTTCAATGGTGTGTCTGCAATAGGTTTTTAAAAGACTTTACTGTGCGTGTGTTCATGTGGGTACACAGAGGCTGGTTGAAAGGGTCAGAACTCCTGGGGCTGGCATTGTCACCCTGCCTGACTTCGGTTCTGGGAATGGAACCTGGATCTCCTGGCAAAGCCAGAGTGCTTACCCACTGAGCCATTGACAGCCCTGGGTTTCACAGTCTTAAGGCAGATGCTTCCCCTCACTTATCTCGCCCCGCCCAAATATCTTTTATTAATTTTTAAACGAAAAATGATGCCTGTAAAATGTTCAAACAATACATAAAAACTGAATGCCACTCTGTAATTTATCCCCAGAGATAAACATTGTTAACCCCAAAGTACACTTTTCCAGACTTTTGTGTGTATTTAAGCATATTTTTAAAGCATAGATTAGATCATCATTTACATATGATCCTGTAGCCTATTTTTAAAGCATAGATTAACAATATGCTGCTGTCATCATTTCCAGCACGATACAGGGCTTATTATTTTTCATCACAAAGAAGGTGATAGGTCAATGTCCCTACTATCCTGAGGAAAATGTCTGAAAGAGTGGAAATGCAGCATCTCACCCCGTCACTTGGCCTTTCTTTTTGAATTACAGTCTCCCAATTGTCCTGTCAAATGGCCTGTCAGGACCGGCAGTGGTGACTCTGTGTGGAGACGGAGGGTCTGTGGGCTGCACTGTATCAGAGAGGAAAGGGCTTTCAAATGAGTTGGGCCTTATGGCCATAAGTGAATTGAACGGAGAACTTGGATTCTTTCTTATTTCTGTAAGTACTGGATTCATCAGATGGCTGTTTAAACTCCGGTTCTTAAGTACTGTAATCTTGTAGTATAAAAGCAGAAGGAATAGACATGTGTCAGTAACCCACCTCTGTGTTCTTTTGGCCTGGTGACAAAGGCAGGACAGGACAGACTGCAAAGATTGTACTCAGGTTTGGTGAGAAAGGCCTTTACCATCTCTCTGGACCATTTTCAGCTTTTAGTTCTGAACTCCAACATGATTTAAGGTAGTGATGCAAAGCGATGAAGAGTTTGATCAAAACTGTTGGGTAAAACTCTGGGAGTGTAGATACGCATCAACCATCACCTCGGCCAAGTCCCAGACCCACTGAAACTACCACCAACAGATGCCCTGATGAGAATTTCCACCAGGTTTGAAAAGAATTCCCATTCCTGGCCTGGCCTGTGGAGATCAAGCTCCACAAACCTCTCTCTGAAACAGACCACAAACTTCTCTGCCCAGAGCAGCCTCGTGAGATTCCCTCTGGCTTCACTTGAGAAGTTTGGAGACATATCTGCCTAAGGATGGATGGATGGTTTGGCTCCCTGCTCAGCCTGCTTCGGCTCACAGATCTGCCTGAGGATTGTGAGCTCAGCTCCCTGCTCAGCCTGCTTCGGCGCACAGACCTAGGACTCGTGCGCAGATTTGATTTGAGATGTGGCTTTCTGCCTAATTTCCAGTTGTCGGAGGAGGAGGGGGACGGGTGGAGGGAACCCTTGACTCACGCTTCCTTCTCCCTTTCATGGTACCCTCAAACCATATCAGTAAACCAGGCAGCTAAAGAGTAGAGGAGCTGACAACAAATGGCATCCACTCGATAAGACACTCTTGGTCCTGATGGCAAACTGCTCTTTCTCTCCCTTCTGTGAAGTTTCATTTTTTTTGCCTGGGTGTATTTTTTTGTGTGTGTGTGTGTGTGTTTGTATGTTTGTGTGTGTGTTTGTATGTTTGTGTGTGTGTGTGTGTGTGCACACTGAAGCCAGAGGAGTGAATCAGGAGTTAGACTGTCTGGAGCTGGAGTTCCAGGCTGTTGTGAGCTTCCAGATGTGGTGCTGGGAACAAACTCTGAACCTCTGCCCGAGCAGTAAATGCTCATGACTCATAAGCCAACCCTCTAGCCCTTGCTCCCTTCCCATCTCATACACACGCGCTAACCTTGCAGGCTATAGTCGTCTACCTCCAAATCCACGCAGTAATGGCCTACGGAAGCGGGTACTGCCAGCATACCGAGAAAATGCCTCGTGATCATCGTCCACTGACGAAACCAGCAGCACGGGTCTACAGGGCCTAACCAAGCTTTGCCAGCTTAAGACTCAGGGTCATTACCTGTGTTTTCACAAGACAGCTTTTATATTTTTCTTGCTAAACATTCAAGTTTAAAGAAAATTAGCCAAGCTTGAGACTGTCTTGGGCTTTTGGCGTCTAGGTGACCACACTGCAGCATGGTAAATGATGGGAAAACAGACATCCGGCTACTGATTCAGCCTAATGATTGCTTTCCATTCCCTTCTGGGGCTTTGGTATCATTTAGCGCCCACATCTTGACTGGATGGCTGCTCTTATCAGTAGCTACTGCCTCTCTCAGGCCTGGCAAGCAAAGGCAACAATCCAGAAAAGGCTAAGAAAATTGTGGGTTAAAGACAGATTTTTTTAGCTGTTGTTGGTTCCAACTCATGTTGTATTTAGGAACTATTTCTGAGTGTAGACTGCTTAAGATGTGCTTTTGGGCTGGTGCCATGACTCAGTGGGTAAAAATATTTGCCACACAAGTTTGACAACCCGGGTCAGTCCCCAGGACCCACAGTGAAAGGAAAGAGTCAACTCACAGGTGCTGTTCTTTGACCTCCATATGTGGTAACTCGTGTGCACTGGGGCGCATACACCAATTCATACTACTAATGATAAATTAATATAGACATTTAGCAAAGAAAATAAATAAAAATTTAGCTATCCATCTTTCCAGTTCATAATAAATAATCTTTGGCCACTTTGAATTTGGACTCTGCAATTAAATATAGTATTATATATGAATCACATTCATTTACATATTAACAGCTACTAATTATTGCAAAAAAATAAAACAAACAAACAAAAATCTAAAAAAACTGTGACTCTTCTAAAGAGAGTGAGCCCTATGCGTAATGAATCAGGAATTCAGACCATTTTGGCGGGTGGGGGACGACGGGACACAGGAAAAATCTCCACAGATAATTCATACTTCAGCATAAAACAAATCAACCTAGTCCGTGGGCCAAGCCACCTTTCTGGCTCTTCGCTTTGTACATGGTTTTTACTTTTAGCAAAGTGAGAACAAGCTGTTTACGTGGATGGGCCTACACCCCAGCTGGCCCAGAGCGCCACAGCAGAGGGATGGCAGCAGCAGAAGGTCTGCCGGGTGGAACATAAAAGAAGACCATGCAGACACACCAAGAGGAGATGGAGTTCGTGACAGTAATGAACCGTGACCCCAGAGAACGAGAGAGACCAGTCAGGACGGGACTGCAGATGGCGAAGAGTGGCATGGAGCTCTGAAAGGCACATTTGGAGCTGGAGGAGGCAAGGCCAATCCTGGGCTGTTTCCATGGCCTTGCGTTCACGGAGTTCTGTTGCCCCACTTGTAAAGTATAAGGGCGGGCCAGGAGCTGCTGGCCAGTGTGGGTCTAAGGCACTGCATGCACGGGACCTACCAGGATAGGGTGTGCTTGGGAGCAGGGTCCTGCTTTAAATCTAGCAGTTTTGGGGAGGGTTGGTTTGTTATTTTCTACTGGATTGACTGTTGACTGATTGTTTCATTTTAAAATTTTAATTATTAATTTCATACATGTATGGAATGTATTTTCATGTCATCCACTCCCCTGCTCACCACCAAACTCCTATATCCCTTCCACCGCATCTCCCTCCCTCTTTTATGACTTCCTTATTTAACCCACTGAGTCCAATCAGTACTGCCTATTCACATGTAGGGACCATCCACTGAACCATGGGGAGCCTACCAGGGGCCATAGCCCGGGAGAAAGCCCATTCTCCCCTCTCGGAGGCCAAGAGCTGTCAATACCCCCTAGAAGGTTGACTGGCTTGATTTCTACAGGTCTTGTGCAGGCGACCCCAGTGGCTCCAGGCTGATGGACAACAGCTCTGTCGTGTCCAGAAGACAGCTGCCACAGCTCTAGATGGAGGATGAGAGGGGCTAAAAACGACACTGAGGATCTACTACTAACCTATTACTGACTTCTCCATCTCCTTAAAAACATTTTTTTTTAAAACAAAAGCAAAGCTGAATATTTAGTGATGGAACAGAGTAGAAAAGAAATAATCCTGAGTTTCATTTCTGTCTTAGTCACTATGGCTGTGACAAAACATGACCAAAATGCACGGTAGGGAGGAAAGGGCTTATTTGGCTCACACTTCAGCGTTGCTGTTCATCACTGAAGGAAGTCAGGACAGGAACTCACTTAAACAGGGCAGGATCCCATAGGCAGGAACTGATTCAGAGGCAATGGAGGACGCTGCTTTCCATGGCTTGATCAGCCCACCTCCTTATAGAACCCAGGACCAATAGCATAAGGTTGGCACCACCCATCATGGGCTGCACTCTCATTGATCACTAAATGAGAAAATGCCTTACAGCTGGGTCTCAAGGAGGCATTTCCTCAATTGAGGCTCCTTCCTCTGATTCTAGCTTGTGACAAGTTTTTAACACACAAAACCAGCAGAACAGCTTCAAACAGCGCAATGCCAATCTCTTTGTAAGTATTCACCTATCCGTATATCATGACTTCTAGAGCCCACATTCCAGGTACTATAACATTCAAATGAAAATCCATAATCATAGACAGTTCATTAATCATGCTAGGACAGTACCATCTCTGTTAGGAAATCAAAAACTTATTATGATAAAGTTTAATCATGGGCCACACTATCTACTTGACCTGAAATAGTTGCAACAGTTCCTAACTGTGTCCTCCTTGGGCCACTGAAGGGTATGATTCCCAACTGAGAACCCACTTCGAAAACAAACGTGTTATGCCGGTTCCAATGGGATCATTCACAGATTCTACGGGCCTTACTGAAGAAGTATGGTTAAAACGGAGGAATTTGCCTTTTTATGTGACTCTCCTGAGTAAATGCTAAAGCAGGTGACTTGCTAGTTGAACTTGATCCTATACAATTAAAACTTTATCTGTGGTGATGAAAGACCAATATGAATAATGAGGTTCCCATAACACGGTCTGTTGTTCTGGTGGCAGTACCTGGTTACATGCTAGGTGTTGTCCAGCTTTCTCGGTTGTTTCTCTTGCTGCAATTACCTCCAACGATACCATCACATGGAATCTTATGCCACAGAAATTCCTTTAGGCACTTAGAGAACACCCAGACCGTTCCACTGCTTCTCCCAGAAACAGACAGTAAAACGCTTCCATAAAGGAGCTCCTGAAGTGAGAGAGAGAACAGGGACTCCAACAGGCCACGCATCTGCTCATGTCTTTGTGGGAAGGAAGGAATCCATTCCTTTTCTCTGGCTTGGGAAAACCTGTCTTTTTTTTAAGCCTATGGTGGTTTGGATGTGTGTCCTCCCTGCTCCTACACACACACACACACACACACACACACACACAGAGAGAGAGAGAGAGAGAGAGAGAGAGAGAGCGTGTTTTGGAAACTCAACTCAAGTCTGCCTGGCTTGGGTCATGAGGATAAGGTTATGAGGTCCCAGGAGAAGAAATGGGATCCTTATAACATGCTGTGGCCCCATCCACACACAGAGGCATGTACACATGAGTGGAAGCACACATTCTCCTCTGTTCTACTTCGTGCCATGTCAGGATCTAGCAAGATGGTTTGCATCAGATGCCCTGGTCTCAAATAACCTACCCTCTATAACTGTGAAAATTAATTTCTTTTCTTTGTAAGTCACCTACTTTGCTGTGTTTTTCTATTAGAGCAACACCCAGAAAACTAAATGCCTTTGTAGCTAGACTTGGTATTCATTCTCTTAATCAATAAACTAATCTTTTGGAAAAAAAAGTAATGGGACTGTATTATTGGAAATATGCTATTTTTTTTTCTTTAGGGAAACATGTAGTGATTCAGTTGGTGCTGCAATTAGTTTTTGATAAAGGTTTTCATCTGCTAAGAGAAATATTGAGACTATTTTGTTGACTATGTTGTGAAAAATAAGATAGACAAATCTAACTTTGATGTAAAAAAGGAATTTAAAAATATGAAGGGAGGATGTCAACTATTTTAATGAATTTTTCTTCTAAAATGTAAATGTAATGGATATATTTAAAATGGAAAATTATAGGGTCTTGAATATAGACCCTAAGACTTAAAAGAAAAAATATTTGATATATGGCTAATAAACAGTCAACTAATAGCATTGGTTTTTTTTTCCCATTATGAGTCCATTGAGTGAGGTACACTAGGCCATTGCTGATACAAAGAAGTACGAGATCTCAAGAAAAGAAAATCTAATCATACCTAAGATTTCCACAAACATAAGGAATATTTGCTTTGTTCCAAAAAGACCATTATTTTTGCATTAGTATATTTTATTTTGCTTTCAGTAGCCTTAGCAGAGTCAAATCATTTTTGAGGAAACTGGGACTGTCTATGGGAGTCTATTATAAGATTATTCTAGCTAAGTTTGTGCTCTGTTATGCTCCAGGAAACTAGCGGACTATGAATATTCCCCAGAGGTCATTTATTTTTTTATTATGTAATTGATTTTAGTGGACAAATTGCTCTGTGTGTGACAAAGAGAAAAAGCCAGAGATGGAGAAAAACTAGTTAGAAGACCATATTTGAAAACTGCAGTTTCTAAAGAGATGTGAGGAAGTGAGACCTGGAGAGCCACGTTTCCAACCAGAGACAAAAGAAATGACAGCAACAATCAAGACCTCATGGGTCCTGACTCTTTGAAATCTGGACTCTTTGCAAACTATTTTCAGTTTAGGCGGAAGGCCTCATCAGAGGTGTCTTTATTGGCCATGCCTGTTTTAGCAGATTGCAGCAATTCGCTCATTAGCTTGGGGGAGGGGACATTATTGTTCCAGCTTTACTGTGGGAGGAGCAAGTAGAAGCTTGATATAACTTTGGTGTCATTGTTCCCTTGTTTATGTGTCTCTGTATGATGCCCCATAAAGCTCTGTAACCCAGCAAGGAAAAAAATCTGATCATCCTTTCGAGTTGACTGTATTTTAGAGAACATAAGCAGACTTTTCAATAAGGTCACATGTGCCATTATAAAGATTATGTTAGAAATCTCTGGTCAGGGGGTACCCACTGGTTTTCCTAGGCCAAGCAGCATCACTTGAGACAGGGATATCTCTGGTCAATAGTAAAGGAAGAAGCATTAGGAAAAACAAAAGAAAGAAGTTACAGAAAAGAACTCACAGCATTCTTGCTGCATTAGGTGTGAAAATAAATGAAGTCAGCTAAGGTAATATGAAGTGGTCATGCCCGTCATCTTAGAAAATAAATGCTAATACATTCAGAATAGTAGATACAGTGATGAGAGCCCACTACACTTTGTTTCAGAAGATCAATCATTTTTAAATTCAGGGGGAAGAAGTATCAATGAATATAACAGCAATGCCATCGCACCATTCTAATGATTATATTCATTTTGATATTAATATAGTTTAGAACATAAAATTCTAATATTTCAATAGGAAAAGGATCTACAAGACCGAAGTTACCTAAGGTCCGTGAAGCACAGTGCAGCCCCCATCTCAGGTTTCTGATGTTTGTCTGACCTTTGATGCTTTTCTTTCACTGGGCGTGAAGACAAGCTATACCGCCTATTCTCTATTCACCATTGTGTTCTATGAGAAGCTAAACCAGGAGGTGCCACACGGTTTTCAAAGATGAAAACACAGTCTTCTGTTCTCAGGCTCTTTCTAATCTAAGCGAGGAGACAAAATCAGCTGTGAACAACAGGTGCTTTTGCAGTTGTTCATTCATTTGGACATTTCTTTTATGAGTTAATTACTCACAACTCCCCCGTGAACAATCTGCACATCTGGGAAGATAAAACTGCCCACTGAAAGTGAGTTACTGGAGCGTAGGTGAGGCACAATGGTTAATTCATCTGGATACCCATAAAAGGCTGAACCGAAATCCCCAAAGCACTGCAAAGCTAGAGCTTCGAGCCTGAGGAATGAGTGAGCCTCAGCCCGAATGCCACAACAAGGGGATGTGTGAGTGTAATTAGCCTCCAGCTCAGGATGCTCTCCTGGGTCACCCACTCATCACCAGCCACCTCTCCCCAACCCTGCATCGACCCAGTACTATCACCCTCCTCTGAACACAGCTCTACTGTTTGCTCTTTAAGTGCCCAAAGATTTCTTTCTCAGTTTCAACTTACTTGTGACACTGAACAAAATAAAACAAACTCTTCATTTGGTAACAATAATTTCTAAACTTAACACATGATTTGTCTCCTACAAACTCAAAATCGAAGTGTAATGACAATGAAGTCTTGACCTTCTAGGAAATGGCATCTTGGGGACAAGTCCTTCGTTTTTGTGTGTCATCTGTTCAATGGAAGGGAGAGATAGTGTGACCCCTAACATTCTTTCCAGCTTGATGAGCCTAAGGCCAGGTTCAAGGCCAACCCCTTCTAACTAGGATAAGGTTCCACAGCAGCTCTTCCAGTGGGTGTTGCAGTATTAGACAGAGCAATGGTCTTAAAGAACAATCCATGGAGAGCTGAGGGAAAGTGCTAAACCTTTGTATTTATATTCATTTCAGCTTTTGAATTTTTCTTTGTGAAGATTTAAAATATGTACACAGTAATATACATACATATAATATATATACTCAAAACATTGTGCCAAAGGGGTGGAGCGAACAAAACCTCTTAAGCTGTGTGGTTTTAAAGTGAGTTGGAAGGGACAGCGAATAAGTACATGTATCAACTCAATTCACCAGATGGAATGCAGAAGACTTTAGACTTTTATTTCCACATGTATCACTATTTAGTTGAAACAAAAAGCTTGAAGCAGGTAGCTTAACTTGGATGGCTAGATAACAAGCTAAGGCAATTTCTTCAAATGATTTCTTATTTTTAATACCCTGGAGCAAGACTGACAGACACACAGCGAGCTGAGAGCTGGGTCTTCACCTCCATCCTAATTGACACACTCCAGAATTATGGGTACAGTGTTACGGCCTCTGTATTTGCAGTTTGCCCATTGTGGACAAGCAGAGCATTTGATTGGCCAAATCCTCTTCCTGTTGATGTGGCAGAACTCCTACATCAGCGTCAGAGTACAGAAACATTAGTTATGTAATTCTTGCTAAGATTCTTATTTGAGGGCTGGGTGGTGGTTGCGCATGTCTTTAATCCCAGCACTCAGGAGGCAGAGGCAGGCGGATTGGTGCCGGAGAATTGTCTGTATTCTGTCAATCATGTTTTAAATAAATGCTGATTGGCCAGGCAGGGAGTATAGGTGGGAAAACCAGACAGGAAGTAGACATAAGAACAGGAGAATTCTGGGAAACAGGAAGTTCTCTTGACATTCCTGCACAGATAAATGAAGAGGCAACATGTGATGAGAAAGGTACCGAGCCATGTGGCTAACATAGATAAGAACAATGGGTTAATATAAGTTACAAGAGCTAGTAAAAAGCCTGAGCTAATGGGCCAATCAGTTTATAACCTAATGTAGACTCTCTATGTGATTTTCTTTGGGGCTTGCCAGCTGTGGGGTACCAGGAAGGAAAGAAACCCCAATAACCAGGCCCCTCATGTTACAGCGGATCTCTGTGAGTTCAAGGCCAGCCTGGTCTACAAGAGCTAGTTCCAGGCCAGGCTTTAAAACTACAGCAAAACCCTGTCTCGAAAAATTAAAAAAAAAAATCCTTATTTGATTAATGAACATGGAAGCAATAGATTCCTTCTCTGATGCTGTATATATCTCAAAATTTCACTCTCTGTCCTCTCAGTTTTTACGTATGCATGTTTTTTGAAACTCTCCTGAAATGGTCATTTTTATATTGAGACAAATTATCACTTGGCTACCTGGTTTCTTGAAAGAAATCCATAATTTTATTTTCTCAAAGTAGATATTCTTCCTCAGGCCTCTGGCTAACCTTGTGAGACTTATAATCTACTCAGACACTTTTATGTCCTCCATAAAGCCAATTCACGTGACCAGTGCAAGCTTTGGACCTGAATCCCAATGTCATGCCTTGCCAGGTGTTTGACCCTATGCAAGTTGTTTAACCTCTCTGTGTGTCAGTGTTAGCCTGAGCTTAAACAGGTGCTGTCCTTCCACAGGCTTCATAGATTGCTGCAAGGATGAAAGGAAAAATGGGAGAGGACAGGGCAGCAGCAGGAAACATTACCATTCCTGCTGTTGTTACTGGACACGTGACATCGCCGTTATGGCGTGGATATTCTAAATAATGGGTGTAGTGAACCAGGAAAGGCAAGGCCTGGTCTAAGGCAATGATATGGACAACCTAAAGCACCTTCAAATTCTTGGTTTGTCAAGATAAGGTGGGTAAAAGTGCTGTTTAAGTTCACCACAGAAGGGTAGGGCAGGGAGCAGGCTGTGAGGGAAAACACCCATTAGGGATTTAAATACTGTATTCAGCAAAGACAGCGCTCTCCTGTGAACTCACTGTGAAATTCCTCACAGTGTTGCTCCTGGGTCTTAGCTAACTGCTCTGCTTCCCCCTTCCTTGTTTCTCCTTGTCTATGTGTATGTGGTGTGAGCATGTGTTGGGGTATGAGGGTGATCAACATTGTTTTCTCTAGTGTGCTCCACCTTATTCTTTGGTACATAATATGAAAGTTCAAGCTTAACTGAACCTTCCACATTTAAAATATTTCTTTGAAATTTTATTTATGTGTGTGTGTGTCTGTATTTGTTTGTGGGTTCCCTTAGAGGACAGAAGAGAGTGTCAGATCCCTTGGAGCTGGAGTTACAGGAGGTTGGGAGCTGCTTTAGATTGGTGCTGGGAACTCAACTCAGGTTCTCTGGAAGAGAAGCAAGTGCTTTTGACTGCTAAGACAGCTCTAGGCAACACTGGCTGGCTAGCAGAGAACCTTTTGCCTCTACCCCCAGCACTGGAATTATGGGCACTTGTTTTTTGAGGGCGGGAAGGTGGGTAAGTGGGGGGTGGGTGGGTTCTTAACAATTTAGACCTTTACACTTGTGAAAGTCTTCACACGTAACTAAGTCATCTCCCCAGCACTGGCCTGGGTCTCACCTTTCAAGTCTGTGAAAACCTGATGGAGGTTATACAAAACACTCTACTAGTTGATCTAATCCATCACAGGAAATCCCCAAAAGATATACATATATTTTCTGAACGTCTCCTTTGCTTTTTGACACCTGGGTATGTTAATAACTCATGTACTATTTTAAACCTCAATTAATTTTCCCTTCTAAGTGGAATAGTCAAATGGGTTGATTTACATAAAACCATTCCTAATCATCTGTAAGTCTTTATATCTTTCATAGCAAAGGAATTACCCAAACTCAACAATTATAGTAAGCAATATAATCTTGAAAATATTTAATTTTTATTTTTACTATATATGAATATATATACATACATATATGTGTATATATATAATTTTGCTTTCTAAGATTAAATACACAGATCTGTTTGACAACAGACTGTAGAATTTTGGGATCTCAGGGTCAAAAAATATAAGGAAGGGCCTTCAGATATACTTACTCTTGAAGCTACTCTGCCCATCTTCAATACCTCATTTCAGAGCTCTGCTGGGGGAATCACAGAGACACGTCCCTAAGCCTCTGAGCTTTGTTTCTGCATTTTTCTCACAGTCTCCAGATAGCTTTGCAGGTATCTGACATTGGTTCAGGGGACAGAGCCATTCTATGGGTGACAATCCATTTTAATATCATTTAACCATAACTTTAGGCTTATATTTCTGGACAGATAAACTTTGAAGTTTGGGATGTTTCTTACTCAGGAAATTGTCTCTTGTCTATTAGCCTTTTCATTGTCTTTGAAAAAAGTGTATGTATTATAAAATCGTTCAAAAAGGACAGCAAAAATATAACCCAGGAATAACACACGAGCACCATGAGTTTCTCATCCCCTGTCCCTTCCCAGGTCTTCAAAGCGCAGATTCTGGCAGTATGAATTTACAAGACAACCTCTAGGAATTTTACTACTGATCATAAATATCTTTGCCTTCATGGTATTAATCAGCATTAATCTTAGTTGCTGTATAACACCCCATTAATTAAAACAAGAAGTTAACTATATTTTGGCCTCTTCATTTTTAAAAACATTTTTAGGCTTATACACCTGTTCTCTTTCAAATTATTCCCTCAGACAAATTCTGTAAGTGTGGCTTCACATGGTTTTTCTTGACCCCTATTACTAGTTTTTAAAATTTTTTACAATTTGTTATGTTATGCGCATGAGTGTTTTGCCTGAATATGTTTGTGTACCATATGCATGCAGTGCCCACAGAGGCCAGAAGAGCGCGTTGGATCCCCCAGAGCTGGAGTTCAGATGGTTGTAGCGGTTGTTGAACCCAGGTCCTTTAGAAGAGCAGTCAGAGCTCTTAACTGCCAGGCTCTCACTTCAGCTTCATGCCAGTTGTTTGTTTTTAGAAACTGAGTCGGTTTATGAAGCATTTCTTTGGTGCAGCTGGCCAATTAAAGTGGATAATTTGAAGTCGGTACTGTCCCATTTCCATGTCCAGTTCCCTTACAGTGATGATATTTTACGGAATACAAGTCCAAATGGCATTGAGTGAACTGCCGTTGAAATGGAAGGGGGTCTGCATTCGGAACCAGGGTACCCTCTGCACGCTACAACCTTCTAAAGGTGGTGGTCGATCTTCCAGGAGACAGTGTTTATGGCCCTAGTGTCTGTTGTGCGCCCAAACTCTTCTAGTTACCATGAGACAGTGGTCTAGCGCTTCCTGATGCAAGCGTGGGTGGTCCGACTGTGTGTCTGGAGTGGGAAGGGAAGAACGGATCTGTTCATTTGCCTAATTTAAAGCTGATAACAGATTTAGAGTCAATGAAGACTTTAAAAATCTGACTCAGGACAAATGCCTTGTATCTATATCAGTTGCTGTGTCCATGTAATTAGGTTTCTTCCTTAACGGAAAAGTCATTCCTTAATGTTGGGTTTGCAGCACAGAACGGCAAAGCAGAACAAATCAATGGTATTTCTCATTATGTTTAGCTATATTTAGACCATGTCCTGTCTAAATGATAGTGTAGAAAAAAAATACCAAGATAAAAACAGGGCTTATCCCTATTGCTCCCTAACATGCTGCTTCAGGAAGTCTGGAAGAAGGTATTTTGAAGCCATGCAATGGAGATTTCCTTCAACAATTTCAGCAACAATTTTCATATTTAAACTAGACACAGTAAGGAATAGGTAGTCAGTATGGATACTTGACTCATTTCCTTGCAGCCTAGAATGGTTTGAAAGGACGCTTAGGATAAGTCAGTGCTTAGGGTAGATTTGAAAGTGGCTTTCAAGATATTTTTGTCAGTTCTTAGAGACTTCCTTCATTTTTAGCTAAAATGTTTCATTAATTACAGCTAGAGAGGGTGACTGAGTCTTCCAACATTCGCCTTGGTTTGGGTTTGCACGTGTGTGTTTTTACAAGTTAATGCTTATTACTTCAGCAGCCTCTAAGAGCTTCTGAACATGTCTGCAGATGCTTGTCTGCGAAAGGCCCACAGACAGAGCTCGAGGCAATCTGTGGGCTTCATTCCTGCTTAAAGACCAGAGATGCCTTTACTGTCGACCTTGTGTAAGAGGGAAAAAAATTCCTTTGCCATTCTGCCTTGCTTATTTCACTCTCTGGGATCGTCTCCTCTCAGGAACACACTTCTATTCTGAAATACTTCAGCCTGCACTTCCTTATTTGGTCTCTGGAACTGCTCTTTGTCTTGTTCAAACATTCTGCTAAGCTTGCAGCCTGCCCTTACCCCGCCCCTTGCCCACTGCTCCCCCTTCACACACACACACACACACACACACACACACACACACACACACACACAAAGCTGGCTTCAACTGTTTGCTCTGACTCAGCCTTCTCTGAAGTTCATTAGCCAATCAGACATCGGTTATGTCCATTTAAGGAGTACCTTTGCAAATCAGAGGGAAGAGAGTTTGGGAGGATTATCACGCCGCGGTCACTCAAATTCACCACAAAGCATGTATTTCACACAACTGCTTTTCTCCTTCAATAAGGTATGAATTAAAAAACTACAATCCCCAAGAAGCCCTAAAATAAACCCAAGCCCTCAATCCTTCTCCTCAATCCAGGCTGCTTAATTAATGGTTAATGCCAGCGTTCTGGCACCTCGCTTCGGCGGACAGTGTGATTTGGTTTGGTTTTCAACTCTCTCCACGTCAAATGCTCCAACTCATACTTTAAGAAAATAAGTGGCACAGGCCTGAGTGGCTCTGCCAACACACAAAGTAAAGGTCTGTGTTCCTAAGTGAAGAGTACACACTTCCAATGAATGCTGTCCCCCTCGCTCTCCAGAGCTGAAAACAGCCAGGCATTTGGAGCGTGGAAGAATCCTCTGGCCTCTCGACTGGGCTGTGCATGGAAAAAGCTCCCCTCTCCACATTCCCTATTTAAGAAAGAAGCTGCCACAGCTCCCTCCAATAAAGCAGAGCAGTGTTTCCTTACTTATAAACAACCGAGAAATTCCTCGCAGCGAGCACACAGCCTTTGGTTCTTGGAACAAAGTGGACAGTGGTATTTATTATGTCAAATAAACACATCCTCCACACTGCAAAGGGGAACCTGGAACAAGAAGTCAAACGAAGCCGTTTTCGAGGAGTTTTAATCCTTTCGCAATTAGCCCTTGTCTAACTTGACTGAGAAATGGAGAAGGAGCAGCTTTCCCCGAAGAAGGGTATCCTTATGTGATCCACAGTTTGTTCCCGATGGGCCAGGAAAAAAAATGGAGCTCCCTTCCAGAGGCTAGTAATGTAAACATACAGGATATCCTAGAACTTGGTATTATTTCTCATTTGGCCACCAATAATGATCTTTGCCTTCCTTGGCCCATTGTGTTGTTAATTGCTGAAGCCTTGTTAATTGCCAGGCACTGGGGTAGATGCTACTGGCTTGGTCCTTACAGAAGCAGGTTGAACCACACCCACACCATGTTTTTCCACGTCCTGATACCGTTCAGTCAGCCTTGCTGCTTTGTGTTCAGCATGGGAACCATGTGGAAGCACGGAAGAAAGAAGCATTTGGCCTACAAATCCTCCAAGTGTGTCGCCATGTTGCCCTTCTTTATTTAGGACTCTTTTAGACAGGCTTGGATGAGCTCTTGTTGGGAGAAGACTCAAATCATTCTAGGCTGTAGGCACTGCATAAATGGACTATCTGTGCCTTTAATCTCAGCACCCAGAGAGCAGAGGCAAGCTCAGCTCTGTGTATTTGAGTCCAGCCTGGTCTACTTAGTGAGTTCCAGGTCAGCTAGGGCGTACACAGTGAGACTGTTTCATCTCAGTATCACACACACACAGACACACACGTGCACACACACGGAGACACACATGCAGACACACAGACACAGACAGACAGACACACATGCACACACGCACATACACATATACACAGACAGACACATACACACATATACACTTTCAGTTATTTTTTATTAGTTATAACCTCAGTGAGTCTCAGTATGTTTTACAATGTGACTTATGGGTTCAATTTTTTTGCATTTTTTAACATATGAAACTTGTGGTTTTTACCCCCCATGTGTGTGTCTGTGTGTGTCTGTGTGTGTCTGTGTGTGCGTCTGAAGTACTCTCTCAGCTATACTATAGACTCTAGCCTTCCATCTGTCGGAGGTAGCGTCTCTTTAGTATTCATTCACCTGCTGCAGGTGACCCGTGGACTCCGGAGAATTCTCCTCTCTCTGTAGGAGTGCTGGGATGTACATCACCAGTGGTTCTGTGGGTCTGAACTCAGGTCTTTACTCTTGCACACAGACAAGTTGTTCCTGAGCCATCTCCCCAGTCTTAGGAAGTGGGCTACTTGTGTGAACTGCTTTATTGCCCTCTACCATAGGAACATTGAGCAAATCTGAGAAAACAATGCTGTTCTCTCTGGATGTGGGGGTGCTTGCCTGCAATCCCCCTGAAATAGGAGAAACAAGAATTGAAGATAAGCCTGGGCTACACAACAAACTAAGGCCTAGCCTAATAATGAAACACAGTCTCATTAAATACACACACACACACACACACACACACACACACACATAAATTCTATGCCAGAAATATTGAGCACAGTCACCACTTATATGCTCAGGGTGTCAATCTTTGTGAATAACTAAGAATGCTAACAAAACCCAGTAGGACAGCCTGGAAATAAACCAAATAATATTTATTTGGTTTTTGTCCATAGCATGCTGTCCCTTCTGAATTCAGAGCGTATGTTGGCTCTGTTTCTTCTGTCCCTGTCCCTGACTGTCCCTCATTCTCTTCTTGCTCTGGATTTATGGTAACCCCAAAGGACACTGTGAAGTTCATGGAGAGGTCGATCTCCAAGATGGAATGGAGGGGAGCAGTTCTCAGTTCTATTACCCATGCCATTCAACCAGGACAAGAGCTTTTGAAAGTCCCTGACTGTGATCCTCTTGTTTTCTGCAGGTTACTACAGGTTTACCCAGAAACAGGAGAAGAGTCTCACGTCTTCCTTTTATATTCCCTGGGTTCTTAGAAAAGTGTTGGACATGAATACACACACACTCACTCACATACACACACATTTTCTCTCTCTCTCTCTCACACACACATTCCATTCTAAAAAATCAACTAAATGAATGTAATTGGAAGCTGATTCTTCAGATTTGACTCAGAATCTAAATACTCATCAAGGAATCTTAACTGAGAATCAAACATGTTCCTAATGTCTTCACATTAAGTATTCTTCACTGTTATTAGGAAAGGCTGCAGAAATGGCCCTGGAGATGGGAAATCTTTGTAGAGTGGTGACCTGGGAAGAGTGAGGAACTGAAACCATTAACAGCAATATGTTGGTAGAGTCTCCCAATATCTGACATACTCCAGATTGCCATTCCATCCAAAACGCCTGTCAAGCTCTCTGTCCAGAGGTGATGCCCTCTTTGTCTATCCATGCAGGCCGACTGTAACTGACAGACTCTGTGGTGAACTCCAAGATATGCCTACATCCGTGGCCCTGACCCACCTGAACTACCTTTGTGAAATGGTAGACAGGAAGGAAGAGAGTCTGAGCAAATTCCATGTATCCCTGACAGTGATCTGCATTGACCTGTTTCTAAGGAGGCCAGGTTAGGGCAAACAGTCCTGACTAGCTAACAGTTTGATGATCACTTTCTTGGCACCTGGTTCTAGTCTCTGTATTGTCAATCTAATAGAACAAGAAGCGTTTCATAAAACCATTTATTGGCAGGGATTTCAAGGGCCCTCAAACCAGCCTCATCTCACACCTTTGGATGTGAATGTTTGAATGCGTGCGCATCTGACGTCTTGCTTTGTGCCCCCTCCCGTGCCCCCGGCTTGCTGCTTATCATCTAGTATGCTTCCTGAAGGAGCTGAGCAACCAGCTTTTCTTATCATGAGTCACTATTTTTTTCTTTTATTTCATCACCTTTAACATTTTTTATTTTGTTTTTATTGCAGACATAGTCTGCTTACGTAGTCCTGGCTGGCCTACAATTTGTAATTTTGACCAGTCTGGCCTTAATCTTCGGATCATCCCCCTGCCTTTGCCTTCTTAGTGTTGGACTTACACGCATGCACCTTCACATCTGGATGCTGCTGCTGCTTCTTTATTTCCCGACAGAATCTCTCTATGTAGTTCTGACTTTCCTAGAGCACCATGTAAATAAGAATGGTCTCAGACTCACAGCAATCCTCCTGCCTCTGTACCATTATGCCTGGTGAGCACTAAACGTTTGTGAAGCCTGGCTTATATAACTGCATCTCCGAGTTAGTTCTGTTGCGTTCGTTTTGCCAACTTCTTTCACTGTTTCTTCTTTACATTGACTGCTTTAATTTACCAAAACTGACCTGAAAAGATGTTCAGAGGCTGCCATTGAAGAAGTCAATGTTTTGCTTTTCCTAGCGGTGGTTGAGGGGGTGGAGCTGACTGCTTGAGTGGCAGACCACAGCTAGAGTGCAGCTGAAGACTTCCTGAGAGTGGCTGGGAGCCGAGGCTGTAGAAAGTCAAAGACTAGGGAGAATGATAGGCCTGGACCGGGAGAGTTCTAGAGAAACACCAGGGTCTATTAGTTCTGGCCAGCCAGGAACCACAGGGAGAGGCTTAGAGCTGATGGCCTCTAGCATTTGAGGCTTAGAGTTGTCATTCTAAGAGCTAAGGGCTACCGTTACTCAATGTTTGTAGTTGAAACACCAAGGCAACAACCTGCATATTCCTGATTTGTATCTAAATGGAGCAGAAGGACCCTCTGCTGATGAGTGTCGTCAAAACAAGAGACACAAGACAAACGCCAGGATGGTGTTAGGTGAGAAACAGGGCTTTGAGCGCCTTCAGGAAAGGGCTGTTTGGTGTAAAGACAACCACTCATCCATGGTTGGGGTGTGGGAATTACCGAGGAAGTCACCTTGATATTCAGAGGAGCAAGTGAAACTGAAAGAGAAACAACTACAAATGCATCTTGTCTCTGAAAGCCATCAGCTACTCCCCTGATTACTGAGAGAGGAGGTGTGTGATGGAGTAGCACTGTGACCCTGACCGTGACCACTATGTCAAGCCCTGCTTCAGGTGCATGGTTGCCACGCAGCAAGCATTTGTTGAAGGAAGCAGCGGAACTGTCAATGTCGTTGTAAAAGTGTATACATTTATATATGCTGGTTTCCTTTTCTATGCTGTGAGAATGGCTCTGAGAAAAGCGCATTAAAGGAGAAGGCTTTGTTTTAGCCCACTGGTTAAGGTCACAGCCATTTTTTTAGGAAATCAGGGAAGCAGGACCAGCAATCAGCTGGCCATACCACATCCACAATCAGGAAACAGAAAGAGAAGAATGCAAGCCAGTGCTCAGCTTACTTTCCTCATCTTACACAGCCTAGGATTCCACCGTGCAGTAAATACTTTCATCTACAGTTACGATTCCCACATCAACTAACCTAGTTAAGCTACTCCTTCAGAGGTTAATCTCCCAAATGATTCCAGATCCTGTCAAGATAAGAAGTAATTGTCACAACACAAATATATAAACAAACACACACAAACCACACACACAAACACAACAAACACATGCAGACACACACAAACATACCATGCAGAAACACCCCCCCACACACACATGCAAACACATAAACACACCAAACACATAAACACAACACACACACAAACACAACATACATATAATCACACACAGACCCACAACACACACAGATATACAAACACAAGCAGAACAAACATACACACAGACATACACAACATACACAGACACACACACAAACATACCACACACAAACACACTAAACACGCACAAATACACTACACACATAAACACAACACACACACAGAAACACCACACACACAAGCATAACGCACACATAAACACACACAGACACACAAATACACACAAACGGAACACACACATACATACACACACATAACACACAAAACATACCACAGACACACACAATGTTAACTGAAATAGATGATATAAGCTCCAAGAAAATATGAATGTTTTGCTTTAAAAAGATATTCTCTAAGAATATCAGCTCTAAGCTGATAGATGGCTCAGTGGGTAAGAGTGTGTTCTGTGCAGGCAGGACAACTTAAGCTTGAATCCCCAGCATCCATGCAAAATTGCCTGCTTGGAAATGCTTGTAACTACATCATTACGAGTTTAGATAAGGTGAATCCTGTAAGCTCATCACCTAATAGCAAGATTCTGATTCAGCGAGAGCCCCTGTTGCTAGAGAATGAAGCATAGAAAAAGGAAGACACCCAGTGTGGCAGTGACATGCACTTGCTCAGTCCCATACATGCAACACATGTATACTGCACACACCACACAGTGCGCCCTCACACCTACGCGCATACAATGTTCTTCTAATCTAGTTGCTGCTTGACAACAATCATTTATGTTAAATGACTAATCCTTACAGTTGGGAGAAGACCACACACAGTAATTTATTTACTCAAATTTTGGAGCAAAAAGTAGCAAGTAACTGCTCTCTAATTTTGTGTGTTAAAGATGATTAAATGACAAAAGGCTGTATCATTAACCTTTTTTGATGGTCTATTATGTTGTATTTGACTTGAGTCCTGATAAAGGGGCTACAAACAATAAATCCCTGTTTGGCAAGATCTCACATGCCAGGGACGCAGTGATAAAACTTAACCCATCATGATGAAGTGCTGAGTGAGATAGGCTAGGGGCTGGAGAGATGGCTCAGTGGTCAGGATCACTGTTGCTCTCACAGAGGGCCCAGAGCAGTTCCCAGTACCCATATCAGGTGGCTCACAACCTGTAAGTCCAGCTTCGGGGGATCCGACACTTCTCTTCTGGCCTCCAAGGGAACCCACGTGAAGGCACTCACACACATACATATAAAAATAAAAACATCTTTAAAACAGGCAAACAAGTGAATGAAACCTTCAAAAACCCAAGTAACAGAGCCCAAACAATTGCCTGTGTGCCAGGGAAGAGACAGGCATCCAGGTTTGCAGAGGTCTCTTGAAGGATGGGTGAGTAAGAGGCATGAGAAGAGCTGGGGGTAGGGGCGAGGGGATTCCAAGTTTGGAAAACACCGGCCTCAGAGGCGTGAAGTTGGGCAAGAACCCTGCATACTTAGGACCATGGAAAGTAGTTTGAGCACCCCAAAAGAAATCCAGGCAAGTTTAAGCATTGGATTAGGCTAAGGAAAGGGAAAGAAGGCTCCAGGGCAAAAGCTCTAAGAGAATAAATAAGCACAAAGAATTAAGGGAAAATTCCTTAAATATTTCCATTCTCTCCATACTCTCATCTTTGTGTTTCCTTCCCGTGAGTACCAGTGCGAGATCTCTTGTCTCTAAGAAAGCCTTCATCTAGTCTCACGTTCTTTCACCTAGGAGGTTGCTGGGCATCCCCTTACTGAGCTGAACCCTTGCAGACACAGTCAAGAGCAACTTTAAATGCATAGTTAGGTGAATCCAACTTCCCTCAAAATTTGTGGCTAATGAACTTGTTTTTTTGAAACTAGAATAAGAAGAACAACCCTTGGCCTTCATGGAGAAGTCATGCCCTAGCCACCTTTATCCGGAATACTTAGCTCCCACATTGAAAAGATTGATTTCCTTAAGTCATTGACAGAGATTTGTTGTTGAGGATCATAAATACAGCATTTCCTGACTTACAACCATTGGAAACATTAATGCTTACGTAATAACAGTTCAGGTGTGCTCATAAGCCCCAGAAAACAGCTGTTTATCTGGTGTTGCCCAGGGCTGCTGCTGAGGGGAACATTGGTTGTGTGCCTGGCACCCATATTTGTCGTCATTGTGTGAGAGAAATAAATACTACCAGAGCCATAGAATTTTACAATGAGAAGGGACTCAATCTATAATGGTGGAAATTGCTTTAAAAAGCCACCATGGGCTTTAGAAAGGCCATCCTGTAACCAGTCTTCTTCACAAGTGAAGACTGTTCCGAAAGATTTCTAACACGCTGTCTTCTGGGCTGTCAGGTCCAAAGAAACCCGGGACAAATCCCCATTTGATCCATGAACACCTCCAGACAGCACACAGCTAATAAAGCCTCCAGTGTGTGGCTCAGACCAACCTTGGCATAAACATATGGGGACATTTCCTAGGAGCTGATGGCAAAGGATAGCAATTTGAATATCATTAACACACATTCATTGTTCCTGCCCTGAAAGTCCAGCCTGTTTACCACTGTAAAAGCTTTGTGTTATAAATGGAGAAGAGAAACATGACAGCATATATCACCTGAGACATGCCTGAACAGCATTCCCATGAATCCCTGGTCTATGGGAAAAAACAACTCCCAACAGGCCACCCTCAGTCTTCACAAGGTGCAAATTACCTTCCACTGACAGTAGGTTTGGGATACCTTTGTGCACCCAAGACCTCTCCCCATGCCAAAGTCAACAGGGTGCTCTCAAACAATACAAAGTCCTGAAGTTGCCCTTGAAGCCCTTTCTGTCACAGCTCATGGCAATGCCAACTGGGAAATCTTTTAAATTCCTGGGACAGTTTTCAATGGGCATAAAGAAGCCCTTTGTTGCTCAGCCTGAGTCCCAAAGTGCTCTGATAGGTCAGGGAGCTGTTTCTCTTAGGTCCGTGTTGCTGTTGAGTAGGAATTGTTGGTGAAACCCTGAACTTTTGCTGTGTGAGGATCTAGGCCAGACATGGTGCACTGTTAAATGAGGGAGGGATTGCTTTTCTCATTACTGGAGAATACATAAACGTTTTATGGGTGATTGGGCATGGCTTGTAAGCTCAAATGCACACGGTGTAAATTGGCTGTGGCTCTGGCCTGTGTCTATGTGTCTTCTCTTCTTCCTCCTGGATCAGCTTGGCTACCTGGGAGCACAGCAGTAAGATTCCAGTGCCAAGCTCCCAAAGATCCTACCCTGCTGCCCTTGACCTCTGTCAGGTGAGTCTTCTCTGGCTCCAAAGGACCACTTGTGAGGCTGGGATTGTTTCTGTGGGGTGGGACGTGAACAACTGGTTTACCCAAGACCTCAGGAAGCCTCTGCAGACACAACTGGGTGTGACCAAGGAGAGCAGTGCCAACCCTTTTTATGATTGTCCTCGGACAGCCTGCTGTAGCTGGGGACATTTGGGGGGCAGGCCTGTATTTGTCTCTTAAATAATTATTGTAAAATTTATCTGTATGACTTCAAAAGTATTTACAACTTGCCAAAGAGTCATAAAGCAAACACTCAGCTGGTAACCACTGCCTGGTGTCCTGTGAGGGCCTGCCCTGAAGGCCCTGGGGTAACCACAATCCTGACCCAGGGAGATGTCATCGCCTAGATTTTCTGAGTCATCCCTTTTCCGATATACATCTCTGAGAAAAATCCCCTGCCTCCTCTCTTGCTTCATTTAAACTTTAAATAAACAGAACCCTTCTGTATCTACTGTGCGTTCTCTGTTCTACATGATGTTTATAAGATCTGCATTTCTCTGCCTAGCTTTAGCTCATGCATCCTATTTATTGGATGTCATGGACTCGAGCAACTGCTTGCTCGGTATTCTGCTGACCCGCCTCTGGCCTGTTGGCAGTTGTGCAGGGCTGCCTTCCGTATCCCGGATCTTGTGTCTGGCGGCACGCGTGTAAGCGCATCTTTGAGGGGGATGCTTACAAGTCAGAGCTCTGGGTCACAGGGTTCACAGAACATCCGGGCTTATCAAACGATGTCGACATGTTTTCCAGTGTGGTCTTTACCAATTTATACTCCCACAAGCCCTGTATGAAATATCCTGTTCTCCACATCCTTGCCAGAACTTCATGTAGTCAGACTGTAGCTTTTGCCAATCAGGTGGGTGGGCAATGGTATCTCTGCTGCTTTAATTCATACTTCCTTTATTACTAAGAAGGCTGGACATCTTTTCATGTTTATTGGCAATTTGAATTTCCTCTTCGGTGGAGCAGCTGCTTTTTCTTACCGATAGGTGGGCGTTCTTTTCCTGGTTGTCATCTCTGTTCTGGACAGTGTTGAGTGCATGCATAGCAGATATTTTCTGTTCACTCATGGCTTTTCTCTCCGTACAGCCCCTCAAGATAATTAGAAGTTCTCTATTCGAGAATATTTGAATTACCAAACCCTTCATGCCTTCGTCACTGCCTGGAACTGGTTTTGTATATGGAACCAGGACGGAATTCCCTTTTAAAGCAGAAGCCCTGCTCACTTTAACAGCACATTCTCTGAAACTGGAGCAAAGTGGCTGTCATGTGACTGTCACATTTTTGTTATGGCCCCTATGTAAGAATGACACAAGGAACAGACAGAAAAATTAGCAAGTGCGTTTGTGAAAGGGGGATTTTTAAAAAGCCAATATTTTCTATTTTCCTTTTGCTTGCAGATATGAAGCTTGTAAATAAGAGGCAAATAGATTTTCATGGGTTTTGTGTAGAGACAACAAAATATCATTTGTTAATTCCCTTAAGAGGTAAGAATATTTTTGTGTCACGAGCCTCATCTGGGGAATGCTCTCTGGGGCTTCCTGTACAACAGCAGGATGCACACATGTACACATTATACAAACTATAATAAATTCATGGACTGTTTCTGGAAAGCGATATGGGAAACAGTTATAGTGGCTACCTGTGGGGAATATAGTATTTAAACATTCTGCCTCAGGAAAATAATAAAATGTTTAAGGTGAATTACCCGTGTCTTTATTAGATAAAAAAATGTCAGACACCTAAAGCCCATGCATCAAACAGAAATTCTGTTTTCAATATTTAACACATGTTTCTTTGCCACAATCACAAGCTACTTGTTGCTTAAGGAGCACAAGGATTATCATAGTACATAAAACAAGAAACGGCACTCAGGCCTTGTGTAAGGTCCAGGACTCGAACACTGCTTCCGGGATAAAAGATATGGTGGCCAATGTGGTGAGGATTATTTGCCTATATGTTCATGGTGAGTAGATATTCTTTAAGTATGGCAAAGAATCTGTGTAAGAAAAGGCTTTTCTCTTGTCTTACTGTGTATTGTTTTTTATGTTTGGCTGTTGTCTCTTGGAGGCATGTTCTTTTCTGAAGGGAAACGGGGAAAGTGAAGCTGGAACACAGTGGAGCTGGGAGGAGTGGAACGGAGGGGAAACTGTGGTTGAGGTATAGTGTATAAGAGAAGACGTGTGTGTGTGTGTGTGTGTGTGTGTGAGAGAGAGAGAGAGAGAGAGAGAGAGAGAGAGAGAGAGAGAGAGAGAGAACTTTAGGTCCTGGTGGTTCACACTTTTAATCCTAGCTAGCACTCAGGAGGCAGAGGCAGGAGGAACTCTCTGAGTTCAAGGCCAGCTTGAGCTATATAGTGAATTCCAGGCCAACCAGGGCTGTACAGTAAGACCCTGTCTCAAAAACAACAAAAAATTTTCAACTTAAGAGACTTCAGTGCTTTTCCAATGGACAATCTTGGAAGATCCAAAGGACAAGGTGTTTTCTTCCTGCTGTGTCTCGCTCTTTAATACGTGAAGTAGTTTATTTAAAAGTTTAATGAATCTTAGACAACAGTAACTTTAGGTAGTATACTTACGGCAGAAAAGTCATAGCTGTGCCCCTCTATATACTTAAGTGTGTATTTGCATATATTTAAATATATATTTAAAAAGTTAAGGTTTGGCCTGAGTAGATAAGACCAACAAGAACACTTGGCTCTGCAAGCATTGAGAGCCTGAGTTCATATGCTGAGACTCCCTGTATAAGCCAAGCATGACTACAAAGGCTGCAGCCCCACTGTGGGCAGGCAACAGTCGGTCCCTGGAGCTTGATAGTCCACCAGCCCAGCCTAAGTGGAAAGCCTCTGGTTTAGGAAGAGATCCTGTCTCAGGCAACAAGGTGGAGAGAGAGAGAGAGAGAGAGAGAGAGAGAGAGAGAGAGAGAGAAGAGGAAGTCTCCCCATATCCACGTCTGCCTCCCACATATGTGCACATGGGTATGTGCCCACACAATCAAGTGACTGCAAGCCCTGCCTGCACCACATACCACACTACATACACACAAAAGATACACACACACATATCCATGTCTATAAAAAAAAACACACACAGACACACACACACAAAATTAAATTATTTCAGGAGACACTTATTGTGGTGTTTTGAAAGAAAATGGCCCCAAAGAGTGTAACACCATTAGGAGGTGCGGCCTTGTTGGAGGAAGTGTGTCACTGTGGGGGTGGAATTTGGGGTCCCTTTTGCTCAAGCTTCCCTCAAGTGGGACAGTCAGTTGACTTCCTCTTGTCTGTAAGATGCAGCAGTCTCAGCTCAGGCACCACATCTGGCTCTGCCAGGCTCCCTGTCATGATGATGGACTGGACCTCTGAAACTGTAAGCGAGCCTTCCCAATCAAATGTTTTCTTTATAACAGTTGCCACGGTCCTGGCATCTTTGCACAGCAATAGAGAGCCCTAACTGAGACCCTCACTGTGTTTGTCATAGAACATACTTAGTGCATGTATGATAGTTCTCCTCTAAAAATATGCTTATTCAATTTCAAAGCTCTCAGTGGGGCTTGGGCTGTATGGATGAGTGAGGAGAGAGCAAATGCTTAGTTTGCTAGATATGGTTGTCTATTTAACATATCAAACCAGACCTGGTCTCCATGTTCTCCCAGCATCCCTCATGCTCTACCTGCCACAGGGTATGACTGGTATACAGGCCCCTACCCTAAACTTCTCTAGCCCAGGGGCTTGGCGCCCTTCCTTATATTATCCAGCCACTTTGATTCCCTGGCTCTTTCCTATCTACCTTTTATCCTCCTGATTGCTTGGTCTCCTGGTCTCCTGGCTCTCTCCACCCTGACTCCTCACATGACTCTGTTTAGTATCTTGCTCTCTCTGGATCGTTCCAGATGCCTCTGACTATGCTCTCCCTCATAGCTACAGTAACCCTTCTCTTCCATGCACCTAGGAGCAGTCATGTCCTTCCATTTTATTTCTTGTTTTCATTTACGTAGCCTGAACAAGGTCCCGGATTTGATACTCGGCACTAAACAGCTCACTAGCTAAGGTTTTAAAAGTTAATTGGGACCATCTGTATATGGGCAGGAACTTCAGGACCTCGCAGTGTTTCTGCATCAATACCTGTCTATAGACAGATCCAGTGGAAGCAGGAAGAAAGCTGGGCAGGTGCCACGGGTCTAGTCCCAAGAAGCTTTCACCTGTGACATTAAGATTGTGCAAAAATAAAAAATGACTTTATTTTGACAATTGACCCCTGCGAATTTGGAAGCATGAAGCCAACATTTCCATGGAGACTCCATCTTTCATCATTTATTCCTTTTTTTCTAACTTGAGTTTCTTCAAATGGCATTGTTTTTGGAAGAGCAGCCTTCCCCTTTCTGCATGATGGGATTAGACAAGCCAAGGTTTGTGGTTGGGAAGGATGTGGCAGGAGTAATGACGTTAAGGCGGTGTTGGGATAGTATACGTGACGGAATATACACAGCATTTCCGTAGGTGACAGGCTCTGGTGAGGGAGGGGCCGAGAGGCAAGTGTGTGACCCTTTTACAAAGATGAGGCAGCTCTGAACTTGGTACCCTTCACAGGAGTGGTCCTGCTCCTGCCCTGACGACAGAACTCGAGAAGAACAGCCTGATTGGGATCAGAGACTTTCAGGCTAACTCAATCAATTGCAAAATTTCCTGAGAGATTTGCTTCAAGCGTGAGTCATACATAGGAGTAATATGCTGAGTAATTAGCAAGTGGGCAGCAGAATAAGAGGATGTTGAGATGGGCAAGAGAGGGTCATTGCAGAAATCAGTGTGACAGTGAGGACAAGGGAGACCTCTGATGGCAGCTACATCAGAGTTTGAACTGTTGATCTATTCTTCAACTTTTTTTAAATTAATTTTTTTTTCTTTTTTTAACGATTTTTTTTTACTTCTTATGTGTACAGTATTCTGTCTGCTTGTATGCCTACAGTCAAAGAGAGGGCACCAGATCTCATTACAGATGGCTGTGAGCCACCATGTGGTTGCTTGGGAATTGAACTCAGGACCTCTGGAAGAGCAGCCAGTGGTCTTAACCTCTGAGCCATCTCTCCAGGCCTTAATTTTTTTTTTCTTTAAACTGGGGAAGGGCTTGACATTATCATGCAGACTGGTAATTCTAGCTAAGGTATTGGCACTTATAGCAAGCCATCTTTACAGAACAGGGCTGAGAAAAGAAAATTAGAACCCAAGTCTGGTTCTTTCAAACCCAGTTTCATTCCCATAAGATACTTGCTCTTCCACACTGAGAAAATGCCTAAGATTCCACTGGCTAGGAAGCAACCCAAAGTGATCTCAGCACGAACTGATATCTCCCTTACTAGGAATCCAACAACTTCCTGGAGGCAGGAGGATGACGAAAGCCCGAGTAGCTTTGTTTACAGTGTTCGACGTCTAAATGCACAGCCCTCCGCTGAGTCATGGAGATCCTGCCCACAATATTGGGAGAAGAACAAAAGACAACAAAAATGAATGAGGGAGGTGTGGAGAGATTTCAAACCAAGCATAAGATTATTCAAAGATACCTGAAAGCCATTTGAGTTTTTTCCTCTTTGCTTCTCTCTCTCACTCTTACTTCTCCCCTTTTCTCCTCCTCCCTGTGTATGTATGTATGTGTGTGTGTGTGTATGTATATGTGTGTGTGTGTATGCATGTGTGTGTGTATGTGTGTGTGTGTTTCCAAGGTAAGAATTTTTATAAGAGGCAAAAATGTTCAATTATTTGAAGGTTTATACAGGTCTGAATTTTACAAGCAAGCAGACACACTAGATTTGGGTGTTAGGTGTTTTATTTTATTTTATTAATAGAGAGGGAGATGGAGAATTTGCCCAGCTCTTCAGGAAAGCAAACAAGTTGAACTTCTCCTGGTAGGCACTGGCCACTGCTTTTGGGGAATGGGCCGGCAGTTCATTTGGTGCAGGTTAACCGCAGCTGCTGGAAGCACAGGTCAGACCAACGACAGACACATACTTTGCCCCTGTAGCTGACTGTCACGTGGCCTGGCGTTGGGAGCAAGGGAAAGCCATGTGCACTTTTTATCACACAATTACTATTCCGATTAAAAGGTGATTGAGTAAAATGCTTGTTCGAACTGCACTTGGCGGGGATTTCTATGCTCTCCTTGCATGTGAATGTGTTGAGGCTTTTCTTCAAACATCTAATTGTATTGGCATTTTAAAAAATTATCTCATAAAAAATAAATAAAATTCATGAGAGAAAGGCCCCTGGAATACTTTCCTGCTAGTGGATTTTATGACATAAAGCAGCCCCTTATTTCTACTTGATTTTTATTTATTCGCTTGCATTTTGTTAGTGACAGAGTGACTATGTAGCTGGCCCCGAACCTGTTTCAGCCTTCCAAGTGGTGGATTGTGGTCAGAACGCCACACCTGGCTCCTTACGTATATCTGACTGATGCTACAGCTCAGCTCCTGGGCTAAGTGGAGAGCTCGGTGGCTGCCCTCCAGCCTCGTGTGCCTTAACATCTGTACATGGTGTGCACGGGTCATTGCTAACCAGGTGAATGGGTGGGATATCACAGGACCAGGACAACAGCCAGACCAAATGCCAGCCATCAGTCAGCACTCACGGCGGCTTTTGTGTTGGGCTCTCAAGGACCTCAGTGGCTAAATAAAACTCTTCTACGTTTTTCACATTTTGGGAGATACTACACCGAGCAACTCATTATTAACCACAGATCAGCTGTGTTCACTGCAGAGGCCAGGAGGAACACAATGCCCTCTTTTTTTTAGTGCTCATTCTCATAGGAACTTGTCCCAGCAAAACCATGATGGCTTTCACATCTGATTACTGCGGGGACAACTGCAAACTTCAGATACTATAGACAAAGCACGAGTCTGAGTGTGTGTGTGTGTGTGTGTGTGTGTGTGTGTGTATGTGTATATGTGCACTTGTGAGTACAGGTGTGAGTGCACTTGTGAGATTAGGCCAGAAGATATCAAATCCCCTGATCTGGAGTCATGGGCATTTGTGAGCTGCCCGATGTGGGTGCTAGAAACCAAACTCAGGTCCTCTGAAAGAGCAGTGAGTGATCTTAGCCACCTAAAAAGTCCTCTGTAATCCCCCCATGCAATCTTTCCCCCAGACATTATTTTAAACTAAGAAATATATTTTAAAAATCATAACAAAAATATACTTATGTCTCCTAGGATAAAAGTTTTATAAAGAGATAATTATTATGATAAATATATTCTTGATTTTTCTGTTCTTTTTAAAAAAGTTTCACATTTTAAAAATGTCATTTCCAGGCCAGGTGAAGTGGTATATGCCTCTACTGCTAGCATTTGGGAGGCTAACGCAGGAGGATTACAAGTTCAAAGCCAGTCTGGGCTATACAGTGAGTTCAAGGTTAGTTGTTTTTTTTTTTTTTTTTTGAATTTTTTGAGACAGGGTTTCTCTGTGGCTTTGGAGCCAGAGCTGGAACTAGCTCTTGTAGACCAGGCTGGTCTTGAACTCACAAAGATCCGCCTGCCTCTGCCTCCCGAGTGCTGGGATTAAAGGCTTGCACCACCATGGCCCGGCCAAGGTTAGTTTTGACTCTGCATTAAGACACAGTCACAAAACAAAACAAAACTCTCTTCTGAGAGCTTTTAAAGTGATTTTCAACACAGGGTTATAAGAAACATTGTGATAAACTAGATTTCCTACAATGATAATGCTATATATAGTTGGAAACTGTGGGAACAGGTACAGACTAAACATCTGTGCCCCTTTAAAAACGTATGCACTGAAATCATGAGTCCCAGTGCGGTGGTTTTAGGAGATGTGGCCTTTTCAGTTTATTACTATGGACTTGGGTCGGGAGGTTGTGAGGTTCCCGTGAGGACCAGAGTAAGGGATAGACTTCTGTGAGCAGGAAATAGGCCCTTACCAGTCACTGAAGCGGGAACCTTAATCTTAAAATTCTTAATCTCTGGAACTATGGGAAATACATTTCTATTACTTATAAAGCCATTTTCTCAGTGGCAGTTTGTTACATCATGTTGAACAGTTTATCCAAAACGGGGCTAGGCCAACACTGGGAAGGACAGCTCATATTTACTGGGCCTGCACTATTCCCAACGCCTTCATGTTTCTTACAGAATGGTAGGCTCCAGTTCCTTCAACCTCGGTTTGGCTGATTTCCCATGGTGTTGGAATGATAAAATAGGCACGAAATACCCCACACCAGGAAGGAAAGTACTAAATCACCAAATGAGTCAAAGGTGGGCTTGCAGACTCTCCAGACAGAAAACCAGCTCTGCTAGGCTGGCCTCAGGCTAATGAGAGAGAGGGGCTGAGGCCACCTGAGGGACTCTGTTGTTGGCTGTCTGCCCTGGAGGCGAGGTGGATCACTTTGCTTTCACCCCCACTTAAGTGAGAAGGGCTCCAGAGGACCTCTTGGCGGGTGGGTCTGAGTCTCTGGAACTTAAGGATGCACGGGAGGAGGTGACCTTTCAAGCCAAGTGACTCTGGGATGGAACCTGCCAGCACCATTGTAAGGAATTCCATCCAGAGGGCAGACAGCCTGACTGGTAAGGATCCCTAATTGAGAATGCAATCTGGGATCTCGAGAAGATGGCCAGAACGGTGGCTTGCAGCTAGAAGGAGGGGCAGGAAGTGGGGTGGGGTAGAAGGCCAACTCTGTGCTTCTCCACTCCACAAATGTCACAGCCAGGCCCTAGGATACAGGACGGGTAGGGTGGGAAAGGCTTTATACAAGGCTTTACCGAGTTTAGATTACTATACCGGGCAGACTTTTAATTACTATAATGATCAGTTTCTGATGGGAAAACCTCTCTCTTTGTACTTCTGCAAAGTAATGAGATTGGCTGGAATTCCATCCCGTGCAGGGAAAGAAGAGACCACAAGGCAGGAGTTTGCTGAGGAGGGAGGAAACGGTGTTCGTATGGGACTGCAGACTCCCTGGGTTCTACAAAGTCATTTACTGAACACATTACACATCTAATCCTTCCAATAGACCCCATGATGTAATCACTTTGCTATTTGCTTTTTTATGGATAGGGAGACTGATACTCAGAGGAAAGTTAAGTCATCTATAGGCAAAGTTTCACAGACAGTGGCTGGCGGAGCCAAAGTTGAGGCCCAGGCAGTCTCCTGTGGTGTCTAAGCAACCCAGAGTCAAAGTTTAAAACTCAACCAGGAGTCAAAACACTGGCTTCCATTTCAAAGATCTGCTTTAATTCTTGACATAGGCATATATAAATATGCAGGTATATTTGCTTATAACTATATATGTGTAATTTAAAGATATGCCTTCAATATAAGCTTTCCATTAGGAAGATTGAACATACTTTAGTGTTGCACACAGACAGACTCGACGTGGAATTCTGTGGCCGTGTGCTACACTTTAGAATTTTGGGGCTGGAGAGATAGCTTAGCGATTATCATCATTGGCTGCTCTGCCAGAGGACCTGGGTTCAACTCTCAGCACCCATATGGCAGCTTACAGCTGCCTTCAACTCCAGTTCTATGGGATCTGACATCCTCACACAGATATACATGCAAGAAAAACACCAATGAACATAAAATAAAAAAGAATAAATAACTTAAAATTTGTCATTACAGTCTCAGGGAACTAGGGCATCCCTGTCTTTTGTCTGGAGTCCTTTTGGCAAAACTGGTGACCAAACCACAGGCTTTACCCATGCTAGGGAAACCCTCACATCCTCATTCTCCACGATATTTTTGTGGAAACCTTTAAAGATGGCAGGTTTAAGGTAAAATAGGAAAGAAATTTTCTTGGAGTGACAGGGCTTGGAGACCTTAAGGATACCTAACTTTGGCCTATGTAAAGAAAGCTAGAGCCAAAAGACAAACTAGGACATAGGAGTGGAAGCTGTTGACTAAGCACATTTTTTTAAAACATGGCAGTATTTATTTTATTATTTAGTTTTTATTTTTTAAATGTGTGTGTGTATGTGTGTGTGTTAAGGGTCATTTGAGGGGTCACATGGAAACCTGCTACTGAAGAAGCTTCCTAATACACACATACACACACACACACACACACACACACACACACACGAAGAAATTCTAAATGGGCCGGGCGGTGGTGGCACACGCCTTTAATCCCAGCACTCGGGAGGCAGAGGCAGGCGGATCTCTGTGAGTTCGAGGCCAGCCTGGTCTACAAGAGCTAGTTCCAGGACAGGCTCCAAAGGCCACAGAGAAACCCTGTCTCAGAAAAAAAAACAAAAAAAAAAGAAAGAAATTCTAAATGGAGTCACAAAATAACGGGGGAGACAACACCTCAACTAGACAGCGCTCACCACCAACTGAAAGCCCCAGTACCAAAAATGCATTGCATCTAGTTGAGCCAGTGAAGAGGGCCCCAGAGAAACTGCCAAACATCGTTGGCTATTGTCAAGGCTATTACCTAGTCTCGACAAACTGATGGTAAAGTCCTCTTGCTAAAGACAATACTTATGTATCTCACTGAATATGGAGAGTAGAACTGGTGCCCACCTAGAGCCTTCATCCCTATTGACCAGTGTTTGTGTCACTAGAAGTTACTCTGCACACCACCAGAGGAGAAAGGTAAACACACCAGGCCAGCTACAAATCCTGTGATCTACAATGGTGACTTCTCCACATGACATGCTTGTACAATAGTGGCACAAACATCGTAGGAGTAACCAACCATTCTCTGATTGGATTTAAATGAGATGGAACCCGTGCCTGACATTGTTCAGGTATCCAAGTCACCGAGACTAGATAGGCCACAGGCTTAGGAGAAAATCAAGTACTGTTGCTCTCCTAAAGGAACATTGCAATACAAAGGCTCTTAGCATTCTGCTATACCCATAGAACAGTGCCTTGCTCAGTCATCATTGGGGAAGCTTCTTCCTGCAGTAGATAACAAATACAGAGACCCACAGTTGGACAATATGAGAGAGTGAGAAGCACCCTTGGAACGCTCATTCCTAAATACGATTTCTTCATCAAACCCTTCCCCTCAGGGCCCAGGGAGCTATGTGAAAGAGGAGGCAAAATGACTGTAAATGACTTCAAGGAAACTGACCTCCAGACACATCAGGACTGATGCACATTTGAACTCACAGAGATTGGGCAGCATGCACAGGGCCTGCACAGATGCAAGACAGACAAGTCCCATTCCTGAGAGGGGGTAGTCAACATGAGCTCCCCAACTCATAACCAAGAAGCTATCTGCATTTGACACCTACTTGCAAAGGAAAAATTAGCTTTCTCTAGTGGAGTCTCACTGGGCACACTAATCACACTTAAGGTTACACCCCATGCTAGCCCCTCAGTAGACAGCCAACATAAAAAGAATTCAATGGCATTTTCGTAGACTTTTCATCTCATGTTGCTTTCGGAACGTTTTTTAATCTTATTGGCCTTTGGCTTGCATGTTATAGTTCTGATTTTATGTTTTTTTTTAAAGATTTATTTATTTATTATGTATACAATATTCCTTCCATGTATGCTTGCATACCAGAAGAGGGCACCAGACCTCATTATAGATGGCTATGAGCCACCATGTGGTTGCTGGGAATTGAACTCAGGACCTCTGGAAGAGCAGGCAGTGCTCTTAACCTCTGAGCCATCTCTCCAGCCCTGATTTTATGTTTTTATGTTTATGTTTGTTCTTTACTTAGCTGTTTGGTTTGTTTCTTTTGTTTGTCTGTTTTCTAAAGAGAGAGATAAAGAAAGGGCATGGAGTTGGGGGGGGGTAGGGATGGGGCAAGATCTGGGAGGAATTGGAGGGTGGAAATAGCATGATCAAAATATACTGTATGACAAAATTGTTTTCAACTAAAAAATTGTGTGTTGTTGGGGAAACATTTAAGTGTCAGGGCACTTGCGTGGAGGGAGACAACTTTGTGGAGTTGATTATCTTTTTCTACAGTTTTGTGAGTGAGTTCCAGGGAGCTCAGGGAACCTGACTGAATTCCAGTCAGCTTTCTGGACCTACTGAGCCATCTTGCCGCATCCTCCTCCTCCATCAGTTCTTAGTTTTCCTCAGTTCATTAGGGAACAGGTCAAAGGTTATAAGGTTATAAAGGTGTTGTAAAGTGCTCTGAGAAAATTGGAAATGGTCTAGCCTCTGCTCTCTATTCAGTATAAGGTACGAGAGGTAAGTAAAGAGCAGGGACGTATTTGTTGGTACCTGAAGACCATGGTATTTACCACTCTTACTGTCCATCAGGCTGAAATGCCAATGTCCACTGGAATCCAGAGCCTTCTACTTTCTGAGACAGACTCAAATAAAAATTAGAACTAAGTCATTTGAACCTTCTATCAATGGAAGCAGCAACCTGTGTTGTCAGATTCACTGAGGTTCTTGGTAGGGCATGGCCACAAACCCTGTGAAAGTTGATAATCTGATAGGAATGTCAGGTTAGTTACAGTTTAACAGCTTAACACTGCTGAGCATTTCCCCAGTTAAGCTAAAAGGACTTCTTGCTGCTGTTGCAATCCTCGAGTGTGATTTACAACCATTCAAAATTAATATTTAACCAAGCGTATATAAACATATGTAAGGGTGTAAATGGATTGACTTGGCCCTTTGATGCCTGCTCTCTGGACCAGGTGCTAAAATGTGCTGGACTTCTCCAGATCTTATTTCCTAGAGAGCATAGAACACTCAGGGGGAACCGAAAGAAATACACTTTTAATAAAAGTCCTAATTCTTAATAAATCAGAAAAGTGTGAAAATGTCTCCTTATTCATTGTGCTCTCATCAGCTAAGTACAGAGCAGCCGTATCTCGGAGAACTCTTTGATAGCGTAGAGATGCTGGATTTGTGTGGTCCAGTGTGGCAGTCTTTTAGACACATCTGACACTTGAAATGTGGCTAGAACAGCTGAAGAACTGAGAGAGGAGAGAGAAAGCGCTCTGCTCTGGCTGGCTGAGCTGACAGTTCTCTATCACATGCTCGGTGGTCTCATCCTCTAAGTAAGTCTAAAATGCGTGCATAAAATCCCTGCGTCAGGACAATGGGGCTATCACTGTGTTATTGATCTATCCAGTCCATTTTTGCTGAGTCTGCATCTTCCTGAGTGTGATATCAGGGATTATCCTAAGATTAAACTGCAACCGGGTTGAACGTCACAGTGTATTCTGCGCTGTTCAAATGCTGCGGTGAGCACATTGCTCCACCCGTATGTTTCTTTCCCAAAGTCTAACAACTGGTGTTCACCTATGGTATTTCATTTTCTAAAATGTGACTGTTGGTTCCAATAGCACCTGTCTCCCTTGTCACATCTCGATGTGGCTTTCTGATGCTACTTGAACCACTTCTCCCCAAATCAGCCCTGTAATGCTCTGTAAATCCCTAGGAGGCCAACTTCAGGACCAGTAGTTCTAAATGCTGGGCTGCCCTGTTGTGCTGCTGTCTTCCTTTGAGATGACCAGATTTAGATTTGAAACTAAAGTTATTATTGGGTCTCCTGATCTAAATTAACAGCTGCCAGATCTTCTAATATGGGGGTAGAATCTAGGAACGAGGAGGGACGCGATTTCAGGCCTGAAGCATACAGAGGCACTTTGAGATGACTTGGAGAATTTCTGAAGACTCACAGCTTCCCAGAATGGTAGGGAACCTCTAGCCAAAGAGCAAATGTTCAAATTGTTCACCATGCTCAGAGTCACTTATTTGGGTTTAATTCTGAAAGTCTTTGAGTTCATCAGCACGAAAAAGGAATTTTCTTTGGATGTACTGCAGGACTCACACTTGTGTATTGCAGAGGAGATACGATGGGCAGTGCACACACTGTTCTAGCCAGGTAATTAACTTGGCAGCAGGAAGGAAAGCAGGAGGTTCGACTGGCTGCAGCATAGGGAGCAAACAGCAAGATTCCTTAGCTTGCACATTCACACACACATACCCCTAACATCGAACACCTACAGGACTCTCCTTGTTAAAATGGAATCCCACTGGCGAGTCGATTGATTTGCCTGTCTGCTAAGTAATTCCACACTAACAGCCTAAATTAAAAGTTAATGAAACACAGCCAGGGCCCCATTAGGCTTCACATGTAATGATCTTTCATTACCAAAAAGAAAAAGGAAAGGAAAGGAAAAAGAAAAAGCCGGGGCTTCATTAAAAGGGAAATGTCTGGGAGAGCATTCTGCTCTGGAATGCACCCACAGCCCAAATATCCCTGAGTTCAGCCTGGCTCGCCTGCCAAGTCTCCGGGAAGCTGCTTCTCAGAGTCGGAAAAGAAATCCCCACAGGTGTCCTGAGCAGACTGACCAGAGCTCACAAGGCAGTATTGTTTGTGGCTCTGCAGGGTCTGCTTGGGATGAGGGACGTCTGTTGGAGTAGACTACTGTGCACTTAACAGCTTCACACCCTGTCCTGCTAGGAATCTCACACTTGACAGGCACTTCCAAGGAAGCTTCTGGGATTGGTGGCTCCCAAATCTGTCTTATATTCCAACCCAAGTCCTCGCTACCTTCACAGGACTGGGTGTTTGAGCCACTGCCTGCAACACTGTGCAGAGACTGTCCTGAGTTCTGTGGGCTGTTGTTGCTGTAGACTTCTGGGAAGAATCTTCTCAACCAAACCCTGTCTCTCCCACTTGCGTTTCTTTGATTTATAAATGCATGGCATTTATTATGTACTGGGAACTGTCTTAAGTGTTTTACAAATATTAACTTGGCAAGTTTTATTTTTTGCGTGTGCACATCTCCGTGTACGTGTGTGAGCACATGCACACAGTCAGACATGGCCATTGGTAACTTTTCCTCTATTGCTTCTCTGCTTTGTTTCTTTTGTTGAGACAGGATTTAGGGTAGCCCAGGGTGTCTTTGAACATGGTCAAGGATGACCATGACCTGATCCTTCTGACTCTATATAAGTGCTGGGATCACAGCCACATACCCTCAAGCCTGCTTTGTTTAATACGGGTTATTGAATTTGGGGCTTCATGCATGCTAAGCCAGCCTTCTACCAAATGAGCTATGTCCAGCCCCATGTTATTTTTTGAGACAGAATTTCTTCCTTGAACCAGGGGCTCACCTATTTGGCTAGTCTGGCTGGCTAGCATGGATCCTCTTGTGTCCACCTCCCAGGATTGAGACCGGTAAGACGACATCTGGCCTTTCACACGGTGCTGGGGATCTCAGGTCCTCATGCTTGCAAGGCAGACACTTCACCAACAAAACCTCTCTCTAGACCCGTTAGATAGTAACTCTTAAAGTCCTAATTGCCATATTTTCCAGAGCCTCTAATAATGCCCAACTTCTGGGAGAAGAGGCAGAGCTGCCTCACCTTGCCATGGCCACTTGCGCTCTCTTGTTTTCCTTTAATTATTACTTTGTCCTCTGAGCACCTTTGTTTCCATTTTTCCAGGTCTTATCAGGTCTCTGCTCAAATGTCCTCCTTTCTCTCTCCTCTACACATCTGTGCTGAGGCTGAGGCTTGTCTAAATCACCGATCCTGTGCTCCACCCTGAACTCTCTCTAGTTTTGACTTGAAAATGTATCAGATGGATAGAAGGAAACCCACCTCAAACTCCCACTAAGTATCACAGCATCTAACAATCACAAATCAGAGGTTTTCTTCATCTTATCCATTCTGATATTGTTTAAGGCCCTAAGGGGGCTAACTGTCAAAACATCACATTTTATGGGTTTTTCATCACACACACACACACACACACACACACACGAGGGTGTGGGGAAAGATCTGTGGCTCTTTTTAAGGTATGTTCATATTATTTTAGTATGTTTTAAACAGAATTTATTTTGAGTACTTATAATGAAAATCCATTTCTTGGCTCTTTAAAAACCACATCCATGCAGGCTGGTACACTTTAAATATACAGCCTGTGACTGTGGACACTTTCCACAAGTAACTACTAGGTCTATCCATGGCAACCTTTCTCCAATGACTACCTGCAGCAGGGAGAAGAAGGTGGTAGGGTAAGAGAGAATACTGGCTAATTTTGTGCAGGGGGAAAAATCTCAGCGACTACAATAGGGTAGCTATATAGAGTAGAAGAAAACAAATTGGTAAAATATTTATTTAGCTCCAGAGTTTTTGCAAGGCTGAGACTAGGCCAGATGGATGTGAGTTTTCTGGAATCATCACTGTAGCCAGCAAAGCTCGAGTTCTCTCCCAACAGCACGGGTGGAATTAACCTGCCTCGACTCCACAGCAAGGAAGAAATGATAACTGGCATTAATGAAACAGTATGAAAAGTATACAGTGGCTACATGTCAAGCAAAAGAGGCATAGCGAGAATTACATTAGAAAGCAAGGAGCAAAGGGACACAAAGGGACAATGACCAAGGCTGAATGGGGACGATGTCTACTGAGACCTAGAGGCTCTGCGTCGAGAGCACTGTAGGGGATCATTCTGGAGACAAGCTGCTGATTACAGACATCCCAGAAGCCCCTACAGGATTGCAGTTGCAGAGCAGAGTTTTCTGTGTGGTGCACTGGATGGCAAAGAAGTCACAAAATCTTATGTGTTCGTGAGAAGAATGAAAGTCTTTCTCTTTTTCTCTCAGTGTGTGTGTGTGTTGTGTGTATGTGTGACTGTGTGTGTGTGGTGTGTGTGTGAGAGAGTGTGTGTGTGTGTGTGTGTGTGTGTGAGAGAGAGAGAGAGAGAGAGAAAGAGAGAGAGATAGAGACAAGGAATTCTTTGTTTTAGATTACTGCGACAAGAAAAAAAATGAATTTTAGCCTGAAATATAATTTGGGGTACTGTGATAGTATGGATCAGCCACTGTGGAACCCACAATCCACAGGAGATTAGGAAAAGAAGACAGTCCGATGTCTGGTGTTTAACTTTAGAAAAATTCACACGATCTCGTTACTTAATGCTGGATTCTTTCAGTGTCTCCCAGTGCCAATAAAATGAATGACTGAAAACTGAATGTATTTTTCAAGTGCTGAGAGCAGGTCCTGATTTCCTCAATGAGTCATGTGAGCATGGAGAGTCATCAGTTCATCTTTCAGAACTCAGTTTCTCATCTGTAAAATGTAGATAATCTATGAGAGTGAATGTGGAAGAAATGATCTTCTATGTTGAGGCGTTTAAAATAGTGCTTCACTGCTAGGCAAAAATTGTCGTATAAATATTTATTATGTGTATCTACCATGTGCTCACACCAGAAATCCAAACATCACCAAAGACAGCTCAGTCCTTAGGGAATTCAACAACACAAACCATTGCTGTGAGCCACGGTACGCCACCCAAGCACAGACAGACGCGTTAGCTTTTACTTTGATGTTTTATGTTCGCACTCCCATAAGTCCCATAAGTAGGCCAAATACATTGACTATACTGATTACACTAGGTGCTCCATTCATCTGTCTTAAACTACAGGAGAGTTATACTTTGCATTGTTTCCTTAGAGATTGGGATGTTCTTTAAGAGACGGTTGGGTGATGTGTCTGCTCTTTCGTGCCCAGACTCCCCCAGTAAGACAGAAACAAAGACATCTCACTTATCCTTTACGACCAAACACAGCACAACACTAACCAATCAGCCCAGAGATCACAGCATGTGGAGACGTAGCTACAAAAACACATTCAGGAAATACTGGCCAGGCAGAAAGTTCTCTTAACATCCCAACTTTCCCTTTTCCTTTTCCTTGTATTTCCCTCATCAGGCCCCCTCAAAGTCCATCCACCAGACCCACAGTGGACACGAAAGGAGGCTGAGGCTCGCTGGCAGCCCCCTCTGAGTTCTTCAGGGCTGGTTAGGAAATACCCTGAGAGCTCAGTAAGCCATAGCAGGGGCGTTTTCTTTCCCTCCAGCCCAGCTGCTTCTCTGAATTACAGTGCCGGGACAGAGACTCAGAGAAGAGACAAGGCTCCGTGATGAGTGCTTGTTAGTCAGGGCTGCAGGAGCAGGGCCCTCAAGTCCCCAGCTGTCTACAGTGCCACAACCTCTGGGCTTCTGTGATGAGGCTCTGTCGGAATTTGGGTAGGAGCAAAGACTTTAAACGTATAACGAGGAAAAAAGGAAATACGCTGTTAGGTTAATGGCAATGACACTCTTGTTACTTTTCTATCGCTGTGATGAAATACCTTGACAAGAGCAAAGAGAGAGGGGGCTCTGTTTTGGCGTATAGGTAAGGATGGGATATAGTCCATCATGGCCGGCGAGGCAGGACAGGCAAGGATGACAGCAGGGGCATGAGGCCAGCTTGTGACAGGAATCAACAGGAAGTGGAGCCAGGCTATAAGACCTCAAAACTAAAGCAAATATTCTCTTCAGCTTAGCATGAAGATACAATTTTATCAAATCAAATACAGCAATGTATATGATGGTTACAACATGGCATTGATGGGGGACTCACCTAAAAAACATAAAGGTTTCTGGAGATGGTGCCTCACACTTGTTATTCTAGTGCTTGGAAAGTGGAGGCAGGAGAATTTCTGTGCATTTGATGTAAGTCTGAGCTACACGATAAATTCCATTTTCAACATCTGAAAAATCAATGGATGTAATTCACTGTGTTCTTAAAACCTATATGATTATCTCAATAAAGGTTGGAAAAAGGTTATGACTAAATCCGGAATCCCAGCAAAAATAAAACCCCCAAATCCCAAGTGAAGTAGCAATAGACTCAAGCTTCATTAACTGATAAAGGGGGCCTGTGAAAGTCCTCAACTAACATTAAACTTAATAGTGAAAGACCGAAGGCCTCCTCCTCACAAGGCAAGGGTGTCTGCTTTTAACACTGATGGTCAACATTTTCCAGAAGGTTCTGACCACTGCAATATGGCAATAAAGATAATGGCAGCATTCTAGTTTGGAAAAAAGGAAGCAAGGCTTTGTGTATGCAGAAAAGCCAACAGAAGGTGGTTAGAATCAGGGATGTAGTTTAACAAAGTAACATATTACAGAATCAATATGCACGCAAATTAATTATAGTCTTAAACACAAGGTATAACATAACCAGAAACTGAAATTTATTTACTTGTTTTTGTTTTGTTTTTGAGACAGGACCATGCAGTCCTGGCCTGTCATCTAGGGTAGCCTTGCTCTCCTGCCTCCTGAGTGGTGGGACTAAGGGATGTGGTGCCATCAGCAGGCAGAAACTTAGACATAAAAACTCATTTCCAAAGCCATAATCTTGTATCCCACGCCTATAAATGATTAAAGAAATAACTAAATCCAACACAAGCCGCAGATGACGGCTACAGTGTAACTATGAGCAGAGTGGAGACAACTCTACGAGGTAACCAAATGGAGAGGTATCCTTAATTCATGAGGGAGAACACTCTCAGTTTTAAACATACCGCTTCTCCTCCTTTGAACATACCAGTGTCAACAAACTGATATATAGATTCAGCACATTTCTGGCGGAAACTCATAAGCCATTTCTAAAATTTGCAGCAACGGGAGAAGATCCACAGAAGCCAAAACAATGTTGAAACAGAGTAAAGCTCAATATCACACATTGCTTGATTTTAATTTGTACTATAAAGCCATGATGACCAAAACTGCAGAATATCAGCATAAAAAAAAAAAAGACAAACAGACCAATGGAATGAGACCTAGGGGGCAGGGCTCCCATGCATGGCTATGGATTCCTCAGTTACAATTAAAGGAGAACTGAGGCTTTAAAAGAAACACTTCTAGAACAACCTGATACACAAACAAAAACAGAATATATGTACCAAAAACTTCAATCAGCATCTCATACCATGGACAAACATTCACTGAAAATAGACTCAAACTCTGAATGGTAGGAGATCAACCACTGTGAGAAACTGGGGTGGGGTGGGGGCAGTGCGGGGCTGGAGTGGTGGCTCAGTTGGTCAAGCATGAGAAATACCCTGAACTCAGCCCGTGGAAAAGACAGGTGTGATGCTGTCAGTCTTTAACCCTAGCGTTGTGGAGGTGGAAGGGGCAGATCTAGCTGCTCTCTAGCTAGCTAGAGGCAGGTAATATTGAGCTCCTGGTTCAGTGACAGACCCTTCCCAGTGATGGAGTCAGTTAATGGTGTGGTCTCTTCATACATGCACATGCATGTGCTTCTGAACATACGTGAATTCACATACAATGCACTCACGCAAGAAAAAATAAAATTTTTACACACACACGCATACACACAGACAAAACTCAAGATCAAATTTCAAAGTCATTATGCTGAGTGAAAGAGGAAGACCAGGAAAGGAAGCACACACCTTGTGATTCCTTCTTGTAAATCTCTAGAAAAAAATGTGCATAGACATATAGCAATAGGATAGACAAGGATGTGGGGGGAGGGGAGGGGATGACAGAACAGAGACCTGCCGGGATATTGGAGATGATGCGGACGCTTTTCAAGGCTGTATCCACGCAAACGTTATCTGACCATCCACACGAAATATGTGCTGTGGGGTTGTTTGACACTGAACCTTTTGAAAAAGGTGACAATACACCTGCGATTAAAATATTCCCCAGGAGCCCGAGGGTTTGGCTCGGAGGTTGAGCCTCCTCACTGGCAGGAAGCCTTGCATGGCCTTGAGTGGATCTGCAGCACAAGGGGAACCTTAGTAAGGATGTGAGGACTGGAAGTGAGATTAATGCTAACAATGGCAAGGCCAGGGCCACCGGGCTCCTGGGCTATGTGTCAAAGTTCTCGTTCTTGAGCTGGGTGGTGACGTAGGGCCCTTGTCTTACATTCCTTCATTACATATGCATATATATGAATTCTTTATATGCGTCCTTGCTTGTTTCATGTGGTTTAGGTTTACTTTTAAGACAAAATATATTTTTTTTCTTAAAATAAAAAAGAAAGAAAACAATGGCTTGAGGAGGGAGCGCATTAAACAAATGTGACTCAGCTGGTGATAGGCACATTTCCAGCTCTTGTGCTCAGAGCTATACAATGCTGAGGAAAGGGAAATCGAAATGATACGTGGTTCAATTGAAAATGAAGTTTAATAAATAGACTCCTGAAATGTCCGGAGCATTTGAGGCACACTTCCTAAATGTGAGAATGAGAAGGGAAGCTGACTAAATACTATCTCAAGTTGGGTGTGTACCTATGACCTTTCAGACCACGGGGAGAGCAGCCAGGGAGGTGGGCAGCAGGAGGGGGTGGGGCTTGGAAGCTATCACTGCTGTCAAGGGTGAGAGGTGAAGTTAGCACAGACAACCTCAGGAGGTCTTAGTGTCTGAAGATGAAATCTGGGATTAGAATGTAAGAATGGCTTATGGCACAGCCTCTGGAATCTACTCCAGTCATTTGTCTGTGGTCTTCCTCACAGAGCTCCCACGGTGCGAAATATCGTGAGACTTAAGGGAGACAATGCCCACCTAGTGCTAGCTACCATGCCAGACAGGCCATGGGCACACCTGTAATTATTGCAGACATTTTAAACTTGTAAACTTCAAATCCTACTATTGAGTCTTAGTGGTCAAATAAAGGCACACAGTTTTTTTTTTAAAAAAGACTTCATTGTATTCAAGCTTGTATTGCATAGAAATCCTTGCCAATCATGGATTTGGAGTGTATTTTTCAGTCTTGAGTTTCTCTGTCCCTAGGACTTGAGTGGATGAGGGTGGACTCAGTTGGAAGGCACCAGCTTCCAGTTCTCAGAGTCCAAACAATCCCCCTTTCATGTTACCAGTATTTAAAGAAAATCCTCTCGCACTCTGAACTCATGGGAGAGTGTCACTGGTGGAAGGGTAAGTTGGCATGGAGCCACGAGGGTGGTCTCATTCTGAACACTGGACTTAAGGATGATGTAAGCTGGGAACAGACTCCAACAGGGATGCGCACAAGAGTAGCTCTCTCCTTCCACCTCCCCTCTCCTTCCTTCCCTTGCTTGCCCCTTCCCTTCCTTGTTCTTTTTCTCTTTCTCCATGGCACTTAGTGATACTTCTGCTGTGTGTGTGTGTGTGTTGGTTTATGAGGCAGACCCCAGGGCCTTGCGTATGCTAGGCAAGTCTTCCATCAGTGAGCTACGCTTCAGTACACTTCCTCCTGTGTTCATTTATCCAGCACAATTTCCAGGGATCAAGCCATGGAACAGGTAGATAGGATGTGTTTTTCCACTTGCACGCTGCAGGGGTACCAGGCGTGTTTACACAACCAGGGCATGTACACTATGCAGAGTACACCGTTTGAACTGTGTACAAGTATTATTCATGGGCTAGAGAGTGTCTCCATACAACAGCTTCCCACTTAACAGTGTCTACGGAAAAGATCAGAGCTCAGCCCCAAACTCAGTGTGGTACCCTGGCACTATGTCTTGGGCACCATCACTTTTTGACTGTTTGGATGAATGTTAGTGACTACTGGCACCATTTTATAACGTGAGAGACTTGGAAATACATGCAAATGGCATACCACTAGAGCCGGGGAGACAGCTCAGTGGATAAAGTCCTTGCTATGTAGGTCTGAAGACTGGAGTTCAGATCCCCAGAGGCCAAGTAAAAGCTGGGGTAGGGGTGGGGGCAGCATCTTGCCTGTAATTGCAGCACTCAGTAGGTAGGATAGGCAACCCCTTGGCAAGCTGGCTAGCTAACGAGCTGGAGCAGTGAATTCTGGGTTCAGTGAGAGACCCTGACTCAGAAAGTAAAGTGCTGAGTGAGTAGGAAGACACCCCATGTCAGCCTTTGGCCTACGCGCGCGCACACACACACACACACATACACACACACACACACACACACACACACACACCGATTATAACCAAGAGAGAAATAAAAACTGATCATTTGAAAATTGGGAGAGAGAGAAAATGCTAAGTATCACTTGGAATTGTTCGGTGATAGCTTGGCACTGTATAGAGCTAGAGGACCAGAAGGTGAAACCCAGTAGTCAGTGGTATTTCTACCCTTACACTCAGCATGCTTAAAAACATTACCCATTGGGCTGTGATGAGGTCATATGTTTGACATACTAGCCAATCTGTTTAGTGGAAGGAATTCTATATGTTAATCAGCCATAAATTGATGGGCATGTCTATGCTCATTGTATTCAAAGCGTGGTTTCAGTTTTTACTGGAAAACAGGTTTCTGCTTACAAAAGCATATTTTTCCCACCCCTGGTATAATCGTTAATGCCATCTTGGGTGTTCTCTAGTGATCAATACATGACGAGGGCATGCTCAGCTCCTTACCTATCTCCCAGGTGCTGTGGGGTGGCTCTCCAGATTGCTGAGTAGCGAAACTTTAAAACATCTAGGCCCACCCTTCAGACTAGGACCACCAAAAGTGCAGCCAAGGAGGTTGGCAGAGGCAAGGTGGGTGGGTGGCCCTGAGGGAATCAAATGTAAAGAATGCCACAGCTGAGCATATTTGACAGGTGACACATGCACTCCAACTCTCATCAGCAGATCTACTCTCATCTACTGCTGGAGTAGAGACAGTCTTAATTACAGAACTATCTGTACGCTGTATACATCCACTCTTAGTTCCAAAGGGGGCCAGTGTCAGGCTAGCGATCCTTGGGTCAGGAGGAGATAGCTCCCGCCAACCCGTGTATGTGTATAGGTGCATACCTTCCAGATTTTGAATGTTTAAAGTTTAGGGGAAGAGCATATACATGTTCTTGTTTCTTGCTTTACTTCTGCCCTCAAAATGCATTAAGATGTTCCATGTGTTCTGCTGCAACAGGCTAGCATCCTTCTATAGCAAGGATACTTACAAAGTTTTGTTTGGGAGTGTTTTACACGCTAGATCTAGGGATATCCACCAAAGGCATATGGTGGTTGTGTATTACAAAGACAGTGAAACATGTATTTGTTTCTCAAGTATATATTCTATGGATATGTGCTTGTCCGTATGAGGGAGGGTTTATCCAGTGTGTGGGTTGCCCTTTGAAGAGGGTGTTAGGTCCCATAGAGCTGGAGTTGCAGGTGACTGTATGCAGTCTCACATGGGTGCTGGCATCTGGACTCAGGTCCTCTGAAAGAGCATCAGGTGCTGAGCCATCTTTCCAGCACAAAATATGTATTTTTGGAATAACTTTAAAAACTTTGGATGAATATCTATTTGTAGAGATTTCAGCGACTATATTCTGATTCTTAGGAACTTGCTGATTGGCTCCTTAGCTCTGGCTGTGTAGGAAGTTCACAGTAAATAGGGTTCCTTTTCTTTTTAAAACTTATTTATTTTGTACACACTGGTGCTTTTTGCTTTCATATATGTCTGCTTGAGGGTGTTGGATCTTGTGGAACTAGTGTCAGAGACAGTTGTGAGCTGCCATGTGGGTGCTGGGAATTGAACCCTGGTCCTCTGGAAGAGCAGTCAGTGCTCTTAACGGCTGAGCCATCTCTCCAGCCCCTAAATAGGGTTTCTTAGTACAGCTTTGGACTCTTAAGGTGAATCTACTTGGTTCAGGGTAATTTTATTCTTTTTTCAGAAAAGCTGAAGCTAGTCTTGAACTCCTTTTTTGTTTGCTTGTTTATTTTTGAGTCAGAGTTTCTCTGTAGCATTAGAGCCTGTCTTGGAACAAGCTCTTGTAGACCAGACTAGCCTTGAACTCACAGCAAGCACCTGCCTCTGCCTTCTGAGTGCTGGAATGATGTAGGAGGTTCTTCTGTCTATATGTTGCTTTCATTGGTTGAATAAACTGCCTTGGTCTTTTGATAGGGCATCACTTAGGTGGGCAGAGTAGACAGTAGGCAGTGTGGCAGACGCCATGAAGCTCTTGCCTGAGACTGACGCTGGTTAGAATCTTTCCCAGTAAGCCACGACCTTGTGGTGTTACACAGATTGATAAAAATGGGTTAGATCAAGATGTGGGAGTTGGCCAAGAAGTGGTTAGATATAATGGGCAAGGCAGTAATTTAATTAATACAGTTTCTGTGTGGTTATTTTGGGGGTTAAGCAAGTCAGGCATTGGGACACGGCCCACTTGCCTCCTGTTACACTGGCATTAAAGGCATGTTCCACCACTGCCTGGCTCTACTCTTGAACTCTTGCTTCTCCTGCTTTCACTAAACTGTATGCTGAGATTACAGTAGTGTGCCACCATGCCCATTTTTGTATAATGCTGGAGAGCGAATCCAGGACTGTGGCCATGCTGGGAAAGCACAGTGCCAGTGGAACTACAGATCTGGCAAGACTGACTTTTAAAAACTTAGAAGGTTCCACTTTGATGAAAGAAGGCTGGAAAGCCTAGGAAAGATTTGAAGGCCATGTGAACACGAGGAAGTGAGAAGCTAAGCTTCACATTTGTTGAGCAAACCACACTTCTGTCTGCGTCCTTTTTGTGATGGTCTGTGCAGAGACAGCAGTTTGCTGCGTGTGGATTGGAGTCCATGGTCCCACACTAAAAAGGAAGTTGAGAGCGGGCCCTCTGCTGAAAGGATGTAGACTCCATCTTCACCTGCTTGAGACCTCAGAAGCTGAGCCCAGTAAGCTGATGGGCAACCCAAGCCTGAGCATTAGCGGACGGGGCATAACTTTAAACAATTGTTTTAGGAGACTGTGTTGTTAGTGAGGGAAAGGGGTCATTAGAAAATATTGGCCTTCCATGCCTCAGTTTCTCCTTTGCCCCAACTCATCTCAAACTTCCCAAAGTCTCCCCTCCAGACCCTTCCCCTCGGTCTCCCGCTAAAGTCTCCTCACTTGAATCCAGCAAGAGAAGATTCTGGATGTCTGCCTGCACTTTGTAGGGCTGGTGCAGAAAGCTCGGCACATAGAAGGAAGTTTGCACCGGGCCTCATTTGGGAGAGATGAAATATTTCAGCAGCAGTGTTTATGTTCTTGGTCTGTGGATACCTAAAAAACCAGTGCGTTTTTAACATCAAGCTTTGAAATGAAAAGACATCACCCACTCACTAGAAATACAAATCTCGTCCCTCTTGCCCTTCGGCCCTGTCAGTGTTATTCTTTTCCATTTCCTCCTCTCCTTGAGATTTCTGAGTCACCACAGAGGGAGACCCAGTGTGGTGTCTGGCCAAGTTTTGCAGGTTTAGCTTTCTCAAGAGAAGCAGACTTGAAAGGCTTCCTTTCAGGGTTCCCTAAGCTCAACAGACAGTCTGGAGCAGACTGTGTCCTGGGAGCCGTGATCAAGTAGAAGGCAGGATTGCAGCCTGCAGAGGGAGTTCAGAAGGTTAACGCCAGCCCACGGCTGTGCTCTGGGCTGTGTGCTGAGGCCAGTCAGGGCTGCCTCTCATGGACCAAGGCTGGCTTCCCAGGCTTCCCAGAAACTGCTACTCTTAACCTTATAAGCCCTGCCCTGTGAGAGACTAGAGCCCGAGATTCCCAGTTGGTTTTCCTCTCGGTCAAGATGGGAGCATAGCAGACAAAGCCAATTTTTCACTGTCACTGTTTGTGGGCAGCCATGTGCACAGTCACACTCTCCTGAGATGAAGTGGGCTTGAAAATCTGATTTATAGAAGCACAGAGCATAATTTGTTTTTAATGGTCGACTGGGTTAAACAGATATTCTTCACTGGAAAAGTCCCCAGCATGTTCAAACCCAAAGCACACCGTCCAAATGAACTGTGTTGCCCTGATTGACACTAATTTAGTCAATACTCTCCAAACATAATGGAGTCTACATTACATATGCATAATGAGAACAATTTAATAAACAGACTGGAAGCATATGAGTCATGAACACAAACAGTGTAAGAAGCTGTCAAAAAGCTCATTTCCCTGAGACCAAATAGAGTATGGCTTTGCTTCTTCCTCTGGCCTTAAAACTGACCTGCTGTCATGCCTTGGAGCAATGCATTGCAGGCACAGGGCTATTACTGAGAGCTTTAGGAGGAGTTATCACAGGGAAAGGGACTGTCTTAACTCTTCCTTGTTCTTCTTCTTCTTCTTCTTCTTCTTCTTCTTCTTCTTCTTCTTTTTTTTTTTTTTGGTTTTGAGACAGGGTTTCTCTGTGGCTTTGGAACCTGTGCTAGAACTAGCTCTTGTAGACCAGGCTGGTCTCGAACTCACAGAGATCCGCCTGCCTCTGCCTCTTCAGTGCTGGGATTAAAGGCGTGTGCCACCACCGCCCGGCTAACTCTCCCTTCTTAACACAGCTTTTACATGCCATTGTTTTGATGAAGTATGGCTTGTCCTTCGACTGTAGCTCTTAGACTAGGACTTGATCTTGGTCAGGCATATCCAAAGAATTAGAACTTCATGTGTTGTAAAAGAGTAGTGTCAAAGATCAATAGCATCACTCACGATGGCATTTAGGAAGAGGAGGAGGGAGGAAGATAGGAGCGAGCTTGAGACCAACAAGGGCTACACAGTGAGACGCTGACTGAAAATCAAGCAAACAAAACCCTACCAACCCAAGGATGCACCAAGTCAGCAGAGACAGAAGACCTAGTTGACAATGAGAGACTGTAATAAGAGAAATTAGGCTAAGCCCCTGGAAGAGGTGACATTTGGATGGTGGCCTGAACAGTGAAGAAGAGTTCTTCAAAAGGCAAATGAGGGAGATAGCGATGAGTCTAGATTTGGTAACTATAGAAGTAGGAAGATGGCCAATGGGTGATGACCAGGCTCAAGAGATGGTTGCAATAAAGAGAGACTTGCCAAGGATTGAAGGCTTCTGCAAAACATATGTAAGTTAGGGCGTTTCTGGGTCCTGTAATTTTGAAGACTATTTTTCATTTTTTTATGAATACAAGCTGTTATACAGTGAAAGAGTGGAAATTATTGATGGTGAATGCATAGGAGAGTAGTTCATGAAAAAGGACCCTGTAACTCAGGTAGATTGGAAACACAGCCCATGCCAAAGACATTGGTGGTGGCCCTAAGAATAAAATAAACACCATCCTAAATACAAGAAGGGACAAGCAAGATGGTTCAGCCAGAAAAGGTGCTTGCTGCCTGAAGACCTGTGTTCAGTCCCTGGAATTCACATATTTGGAAGAGAGAACCATCTCCTGCGAGCTCACATCTGATCTCCACATGCCCACTGTGGCATGTGTGTGCATAGACACACACATACTACATGGATGCCATTTTAAAAATAAATGGTAAAAAAGAAACACAGGGTCTCAATTAAGGACAAGCTCCTGGGCCAGTTCTTTCGGTCCCTGTGCTCCTTGTACTTATCAGACTCGTTCTGGAGTGCCGCACCCATCTCTGGGGACCAGGATTTCAAGAGCTTCCTTGGAGAAAGGCTGTCAGAATGAAATGTCTCAAAGCCAAGTCAAAGAAAGAGACCTTAATGTTTCCCTGAGGAATTTATCCTGAAGAAGAGATCATTTATGGCATCATCACAGCCATCTTCAAGTCATATGATAAGCTACAACACTGGCGAGAAAGAAGGCTACCCACTCTAGTTTTCTAAGTCAGGGTTAGCACCAATGATTAACAGCTACAGGAAGGCTAGTTTGGGCTGGATACAGAGACAATGGCAATAACAAAACAAATTGTAAGGTACACTGTTATGGTTAGAAGTGACCGAAGCTCATATTAAACAACCTCATGGCTGATGAAAGTAACTTACCTTTGAACCATAAGGCAATGATTTCTAGGACCCTTCAGCCAGGCAGTGCAAGGACAACAGCTGAGCTAGTTCTCAGGCCCCAGCCTGGTACTTCCTCTTCCAGGTCTCTTGCTTGGTCTGTGCATTCCTAGGCTAGCAGACTCCCTGTGGAGGGTGCATGTAGGGAATGTCTGTGAGGTGTTGTTTTAAGATGTAGACGTACAGACTGCTTTCCAGTCTGTGTTACCACGATTTGGGTTTCAGGAAATGGTCTCAAAATTAGAGTTGTATCAAGTAGCACTAGTCATAAAACAGAAGTCTGGGAATTTGGGGACAATGGCTGGTATAGGAAGAAGGTGGAGGAAATACCCAGTTCCTAAAGATGGCATCATGGTTATTGCTGGCATTATGTTGTGCCCCCCCGCCCATATCTCACACTTGGCAGGAGTCAGGAGTGTGTTGGATGGACTGCCCTTCTTATTAGGAACTGTGATATCCTCACAGAAAGGGCCTGAGTCCATACGGGTGTGCCCCAAGCTGTGGCAGAATGCCACCTGGAATTTGTCACAGAGCAGATTATAATAACACTCAAAGCATTTTCATTCATTTTGGTCTATGCCAGGAGAAGACTCACTCCCTCTTCCTCCTCCCCACCCCCACATACCACGCTTAAAGAAAGAAATAAATAAAGAAAAAAACACCCATTAGTAACTCAGTCATTTATTTGGCACACAATCATAGGAAAAGGGCCGAATTGCTTACCTCACTAGCTGCATAGCCAGATCCTGAATCTACACTTGAAAGAATGTGCAGGACAGGATTTCCATCATTACCAGTGAACTGTAACTGATGAATTCATTAATGAAAAGCCGCTTTCTGGCTACTGTTGTTCTTTGGGGAGAGATTAGCATCAGTGGTATGAGGTAAGTAAACCTGCACAATCAGAACCCAGGTCTCCACTGCACATTGGCTCTGAATTTAACTGTGAGTGAACACGTGATTAAATGAATCTAAGACCAAATTCTCAAGTAGATGGGACTGTGATACGATACTGTCTTCATTTTGAGCTTATTTTGTGCTCCCAAGAACCCATTTGACATGTGTAGCGTGGAACCCTCTTTGGACGAATTTCTTGAGTATTCTTGTCTCAGCTTTCTTCCCCCCCACTTACATGTGGCCATCCTTGATCTTTGGTCCCCAGGGCCATGTGTGTTCTGTGCTTTCCAAGATGGCTACCACTAATATTTCACTTTTTCTCCCTTATCTTCCTTCTCTCTTCCTCACTATTGTTCCATTTACTGAATACTCTCCATCTTCAGATAGTGGGTTGTGTTGTAGAATAATCTTTTTGTCCACTGTGAATTTGTGTCACTCTGATTGGTTTAATAAGAAGCTAATCAATGAATAACTAGGCAGGAATGTCAGGGTAGAGAGGATGCTGAGAAGAGGAAGGTGGAGATGTCAGAGATGAAGAGCAAGCAGGGTACGCAGGATGGAGAGGAGATGATAAAGCCACGGAGCAGAAAGTAAATGAATAGAAATGGGTTAGTTTAAGTTATAAAGGCTAGTTAGAAACAGGCCTACACTATCAGCCAAACTTTCATAATTACTAATAAGTCTCCTTGTAATTGGGGAGCTGATAGTTCTGACAGGGCTGCTTGTTTTAAGTACTTATTTTATTTATTTATGTTTTTAAATCATAGGCCAATAAATTAAACATGTAAAAGCTCAGAGATTGAATTCCAATGAATCCAATGAAGTAGTTTTGGTTTTGTTTCCTTTTTAACCTCCTTTCTAAGTTTTTTGTTTTTGTTTTTGTTTTTAGATAAGGGCTCATATAGCCTGGGCTGGCTTGGGACTCCTGATCCTCCTACCACTTCCAAGTGTTGGAATTACAAGTGTGTATAACTCTGTCTCATGTATTAAAGACTAAAGACTGGATACAGGAAAGCCTGAGAGGCAGAAGGGGCTTCAGGTCTTGCTCTACGTGTGACCTGGGCCTATGTCCTGACTCTGAGTCTCAGTTTTCTTGTAAGAGAAAAGAAGATAATAGTAACTACTTTGTAGGGATATTGAGAGAGTTAAAGGACCTAGAAATGGAGAATATCAAAAGAGTACTTGGTATAACATTAAAAACGTTCTGTATATTCCATTATAAGACACAGAAATCACACATATTAAAACCATTTAGTGTTTCACTTTAACCACTGAAATTACAACTATGGCAAACTGTTGATATAAAGACTGACAATTTTGGCACTTGTGATGGTGTACTCCTTTAATCCCAGGCAGAGGCATGTGGATTTCTTTGATTTCCAAGCCAGTCTGGTCTACTTCATAAGTTCAGAGCAGACAGTGCTGCATAGTAAGACTGTTTTAAAGAGGGGGAGTCAGAGAAAAAAGCATTTTCATCTATTCTAAGTTTAACAGCATGTAAACTCTTAATATATTAAAAAAATCAGACTATGAGGCAAGTTTTATTTTCCAAATAGTTTCATGTGGCTCAGGCTAGCCTCAGACTCTGTGTGTGTGATTGATGACGGCCAGAAACTTTTGATGTTCTTGCCTCTACCTCCTGAGTGTCGGAATTATAGTCGTGTGCTTTCACCCATTTGGTCCCGAGGATAGAACCTAGGCAAGCACTCTACCACTGGAGAAGAGATCATTTATTTAATCAGTCTGCATGTGCATTTGACTCTGAGGATATCTCACGATGTTTATTATTATTATAAATGGACTTTTAATAAGTAGTTAGCATATAGTTGATGTTTATGGTATTTATAAGGGTATGAGATTTCTAGTTTAGGAGTAGAGTAAGGGAATATTACAAAGAATGAAATTAAAGCTGATTCCTGAGGAAAGATCCACTAGATGTCTATTCTCTTTGGTCCACAATGACAGAAGCAGAAAGAACACCACATTTTTTTACTGACCCAGAATCAAATAATTCCTCAGGTCATTTTCTAGGCACCTTAAAAAACTTCCAGATACAATATTGGATCTTTGAAATTCACGCAAAGCCTCTCAATGCAATATTTATCTGAGGGAAAACTTTATGTAGGAAATAAAGCAGAGGTTCAGAAGTATACTCAGAGAGAACCCAGGGACACAAGGGATCCATCTATGAGAGTTCCAGCTGGAGAAATGCCATTGCTCGGGCAGCAAAGAGAAAAGTTTTGGAGAGCATCACAAGATGGGCACATTTCACGGAAATGTGTACTGGGAAACTTTTCTGCATGAAAAAGTGAAAACATTTTTCTTTCTAGCACAGTCCTGCTCTACTGTACCAACTGCTTAAGAACGATTCAGAAAAAGAACTATCAGCCAAGCTTTCATAATTACTAATAAGTCTCCTTGTAATTATTGGGGAGCTGATAGTTCTGACAAGGCTCCTTGTTTTCAGTACTTTATTTTATTTATGAGGCCTTGTTGTCTTGGGGTCAGACTTAAATTTTCTTAACCTAATTCAGCTCTAAGCTAAAAGAATGGCAGAGAAGTGGTGGTGGAGGAGGTGGTGGTGATAGTGATGGTGTTGCTGTTGTTGGTACCTGCTTGTAATCCCAGCCAGGATGCTGAGGCAGGAGAGCAAAGTGGCACTAGGCATCAGGTACTACAGCAAACTGGGGGCTGATCTGGGCTATATAATGAACTATAGGCTAGCCTGTGCTACACAGTAAGACCCTGTCTCAAGACCAAAATCAAAACAAAAGAATGACTCAGAAGAAAACATGCACTTGTATTTTTTTAGGCTGGCCTAGAATTCATTGCAACCCCCCTGCATCAGTACCCTCCCTCAGGGAGGTGTGTACTGGGTTACAGGCATGAGCCATCATACTGAATATCAGCTTTCTGCTACTGGGTATGAGCCATCCCCATTTCTCAGAACAGAGTCTAGCGGATCTCAAGGAAAGCATGTACTCTCCTCTGAATTCTAAAATAGATCTTCAACAGTTGAGAAAAAAATCCAAACAAGAAGCCAGGCATGAATGTTCTGGAGTTCAATATTAACAGCTAGACGTTTGAGAGAGAAAATAGAAAAGTCTTTTCTTGGTATTTGAGTATATTCAGAACCAATTTTGGACACCAAAGCCCAAAAAAATTGCTACAAATGTTGACGTCTGAGCCAGATGCCAGGTGGGACTCAAGGGGCTCTTTCCTCCTCAGAGAGAAGCAGCAAAAAGTCTGGCCCAGGAAAACACCTTGCTGGGAGACTAGGAGGGAATGGAGCTCATGTGATGCTGCATTTGTCCCATTTACCCTGTTTTTCCTGCTGCTGTAATACAATATCCCGACAGAGGCAATGGAGAGGAGAAAGAACTTATCAGAGCTCATAGGAAAATCATGGTGATAGGGGCTCGAGTTGAAAGCTTGTCACGTAGGACCCACAGTCAAGAAGCAGAGGGTGAAGAGTGCTCATGTCAGCTCGTTTGCTCCTTTTTATAAAGTCCAGGTCTCATCCAGGGTGTGACTTCACCAGCCTCTACAGTGGGTCTTCCCACTTCCGTTAACCCCATCAAGATAACGCCTGGAGGCTGGGTGTCCTAGGAGATTGGTGGATAACTGATTCTACCCATCATGTGTCACCTCTTGGTGCTTTCCATGCCTCACAAGGATAGGAGGGAGGAAGGAATGAAGGGGACCTTGGAAATTTGGAGCAAGTCAGGAGAAATCCAAAATCAGAGAAAGCCCGTAGTGCAGTTGGGCACTTGGAAGTAGGTCACTGAGCCTCCAGCCAAAGGCAAAGATCATTTGTGTGTCCTGGCTCTGTGCCTCTCCCCACTGCTCATCACCAGAGCTCCAATGAGGGAGGCACCGAAGAGAATAGATGTTCCATTAGCTGAGAGAGGAGAAGGCCACAGCCTCTGCAGGCCTGAGCTGAAGATGGGAGGCAGTGTGAGTACAAGGGTTCCCACCATGAAGACGATCTGCAGAGGCCATTGCTAAGGAAAGAGGCATCTCTGGAGGCCCAGAGACCCCAGGGCCTGCGGTACTTCATATAGTTTTCTTCTCAGTGAGGTTCCTGGGGAGGAAAGGCAAGGATGGGTGGGATCCTGTGAAGCTCCATAAGAAAATGTGGTAGAGATTGAGTTAGCCGAGAAACGCCTAGGTTAGCAGCAGGAAGTGACTCCGTGAGTTGGGGCCTATGCGTTCGGGCAGAGAAAGCTGAGTTTGTATATTATCAACAAAGGTATTTTTCAGTGCCTGGGTTCTCGTGTGTACTTTAAAAACTAATTTTACACAAATATCTAGTGAATTATTGAACTGCGGAACTGGAGAAATGGTAAAATTGGTAGAGTCAGTGGAATGAAATAAATACCATTTTAAGCCTCTGATGTAAGAAATCCATTTGTATGGGCCTAGCTCACTGGGCTGTAGTCTAGCATGTATTTTTTTTTCCTGAGACAAACTAGGGATTTAAACTATGCACAAGTGGGGAATGTGGGAGGGGAAAACCCATTTTCAAACATTTTAAATTTACTGTTCGTGGTTACAAGTTTCCTTAGGAGACATAATATTATTTTTCCTTTTTTCTAAAAAAAAAATAATTTGGACTAACCTCAGAAAAGCTGGGTTTAATGTTTCTCAGCCTGTTTCCAAGCAGACTAAAATACCAACAAACTCATATCCACAGGGAGAAGGTCCTGCTTCTCCAAGGGAGCATGATTCATGCCTAAGGGCTTACACACCCAAGATGCAAGACGGGCCTCTGAGTGCAATGTATGGTGTGCACACACCAGAGCGCGGCTACCTTAGGAGGCTGCCTGGCCCGAGGCTCACTGTGACAGGGGGATCCATGAAAGGAAACAAGAGCAGGAGGTGGGTCCTGTTTCACATTCATTGTGCTCTCCATGGGAAAGCCTTCTGGCAGCAGCTTTGTGTGTCAATAACTGTGTCCGTCAGATCCAGCTTCTCCTAAGCAGGAGCTTGCGAGATTAAAAATAGGCATCACAAAAGTTTTAATCTAAGATGTAGGCAGAACAGGGCCATACCGTGTTTGAGCCACCCGTGTTCAAATCATCAGATAACGAACACATTTGTACGTGGAAGAGCGTGTTTAAATGGTGAGTGGTTAAGGGAGTTTGTGTGAAAGGATCTTGTGAATTCCACGGTAGTCTGATGATAGCTGTTACTATAGTTATCTCTAATTGCTCCTCTAGTCATCGCTCTGATAAGAAACTATATAAGCCGGATACATTTGCAACTATGGTGGTCTGTCTGGTCGGGGAAGAATGCAGAGGCTTTTAGGTCAAATTACGTATGCATAAATCCCTCCACCCTGAGGCTTGTTGTTTCTATCAGCAAAAAGAGCCTACCACTCCATCAGGAAATGAATGCAAGTTTCTCTCAGGATATAATATCAAACTATTTTTAAAGGTTTCTATCGTCAGTCCTGGTTATTACCCAGGCATATATCTAGAAACGACACTTGCATGATTCTATATGAGATGACCCCACTGTTTCTGGACATTGGCGATTCAGGATCCATTGAACATTTCTTTTGTCAATGTAGACTTCCAGGTATTTACGCCGAGAGATTTGGGGACTTGGAAACAGTTCTTTAGGGGCAGAAGTAATCTCAAACCTCTCATATTGCAGACAGAAGAACCTGAGGAAAACAAGGCACGCTTTTCATTGTTCTGTATTTCCCTGTCAGATATTCCTTAAAAGACATGTTGACATTTACCTTGACCGTGGCTGCCCTCACCTCTATTCACAACACTTTTCTTAGACTTTGCTCCACCTCCTGAGCAATCTCTTGCCAGGGCCAACCTAGATCTCCATCTTGCCAAAAATGGAAGAACATTTGCTGAACCTGTTTGTTCCTCTTCTCCAAGCACAGGCCACTCTTGTATATACATTCTATCTATCTATCTATCTATCTATCTATCTATCTATCTATCTATCTATCTATCTATCTTCTATCAATCTATGAACTATCTACCTATCTTCTATCAATCTATCATCTATCTATCTATCTATCTACTTACCTACCTACCTATCTTCTATCAATCTATCATCTATCTACCTATCTATCTTCTATCAATCTATCTATCTACCTATCTTCTATCAATCAATCAATCAATCAATCAATCTATCTATCTATCTATCTACCTACCTACCTACCTATCTATCTTCTATCAATCTATCTTCTACTTTCATCTATCTGTCTGTCTATCTATCTATCTATCTATCTATCTATCTATCTAATCTGTCTAATTTATCTATTTTGCATCCCTTTTCTGACCACTGAACACCAGATGTCTAGAACCTTCACTGTGCTGACATCCAGCTTCTTAGACGGTGGCCTTTGGCTGATAGATGTGCCATGGATCACAGTCCCTCAGCATCTCTGTGATTTGCATTTTCAAGTATCACCCCAAGTGAAACTCCATAAAAACGTTGAGAAATCAGCATGGCCAAGTCAGAGCTTTGGTTTCTTTCTCCCCTTTTCAACTTGCTCTTTCCTAGTGTCTACCATGTCTAGAAATGGCAGCATCTATCTCTCAACTCTTGAGCCCAAACCTGGGATGTCATCCATGATCCTCTGAAATCCTAGGACTTCTTAATGCCTGCACCAACTACTTCCATCCTCACAAACCTCTTCAATTTCCCGCCTGAGTGAAAGAGTCTTTTACGTGGCCTTACACTTTTATTTTATTTGGTTTTACTGTCTCCAGCCTAGTCTCCAAGCGGCCGCCAGATGGATATTTTTAAAATTTAAATTAGATTGTATGACTCTATTGCTTGGAATTTTCCTATGGCTTTCTCTCACTTGCACTAAGCACCAAGGTCCTTTCCCTGGCCTGCAAGGCTCCTGTTTCATCCTCAGTCACAGCTGCACGCTTGGGTCCTTTGTTTCCACTGTGTTCTCCTGTCATGCTCTGCTCCTCTGTCTCCACCAAGTCCTCCTGTCACGCTCTGCTCCTCTGTCTCCACCCCATCCATTCCTCCTCCATTTCTATTTGGAAAAGGGAAGGTCTCCCATGGATATCAACAAAACATATCAAGTTGCAGTAAGACTAAGCATCTCCCCTCATATTAAGACTGGACAGGGAAACCCAGTATGAGGAGTAGGGTATAATGAGTATTTTTTTAATATTGTAAATACTGGATGTAACAATACATTGGAAATACCTTAAATTTTCTTGTCACTAAAAACTAGCTTTTATTCGTGTAAGTCCACCACTTAGTTATTTAGAGACAGGTTCTCCTGTATCCCTGGCTGCCTCAAATTCACTACACAGCTGAGGAGGGGCTTTGTCTTCTGATCTTCCTGCCTCTACCTACAGAGTTTGGGGGTTAGGTTATAAGAGCACGTCTGGTATTACCAGCTCAATATCAGGGGCAAAAAACAGAATAACAAAATAATAATAGAAAGCAAAACATATAGTTGTGAGTTCTAGCCTATCCACACCACAGCATCATTGAGAAGTGTTTAAATAGGGTTATCTTTTCAAAAAAAATTAAAACAGAAGCAATATCATACATGATCTCAAATCCTAGAACAAAGCCTACAAACCTCCAAACCCAAGCCGCTCCCCGCCATATCCTAGTTTGGAAAAGCAGTCACATTTGCTTTTTTATTAAGTAATGTTAGATCACCATAGGGAGTGAGAACACCAGCATATTGGCAGAAACTGACAGGCATGAGCCTGACTTTGGGATTCCTGCACGTGGCAGGTAGCCTAGTGTTCAGCAGGATTCTGGTCCTGATAACATCCTGCCCTGGTCCACTGAATGGACTCCACATGTTCTGTGCGATTCTTAATGCAGTTGCTTAGGGAAATTTGCTGATTCCACCTCCCTCAGTTTGTTAACATGGAATGACCTTTCCATACCACTAATTCCAAAGGAATTCCTCATGTCCTGTTAAGCCACCCACTCTTTCTCCAGTATTCTAACCACTAATATTGAAAGCAAAGATGGAGACTATTTGTAAGTAGTCAATATTTATTTAGTCTGTGTTTGCTAGTAAGTGACTATGCTATCAAAGGAACATGACCCATGTGCTGGCTGACATTTCTGAGCCACGTCTAAATTGGTCAGTCTTTGCCCTGGTATGGATCATGATAAGAAGATTTCATACTTCCAGATTAATGATAATGATGTTTAATATTTATGAAGTGACTATTAAGGAAAGATAGGCATAGAAACCGTAAAGCTATCAACTGGAGATTCTGGGATTGGAACCCAGGGTACCTAGTTCAAAGCTGTCACAATAAACTATTGCTTCTCTTACATGGTCATCTACATAGATTAGGTTTCAGTAACATATATATCCAACATCGAATAGCAACCAACCTTAATAATATTTTATATTTAATGAATGCAATGGGCATATATTTAAAAAGTCTTTCTCACTGTCAGGGTTGACAGATGTTTTAATTCTATAGAAGAAAGATCCACATAGAAGAAACTGAACATCTAGGTAAAGTGATTTATCATTTACCCAAGTGAATATAACGCAGATCAGAAAATCACAATAGTACTGTGGATGTTAGAAAAGTGGAGAGCTCCAGCTAAAAGCCCCAGGAAAGACTTCAAAGTTGTCTAGGTGAGACCTTGAAGGAAGCCTAGGGGATGAACAGAGGAGGTAAGGAGTAATTGGCCTATGTCAAACCTGGACCATGAGGGGGACTTCTCTTCTTAACCTCCTGGGACAACCCTTGCAGTTGGAAAAAAAAAACAGTCTTGATCTCGTTTTATTTGGGTTATAACTTTTCTAAGATAAATCTTAGTGTGTGTGGTTTGTTTTAAAAGAAAATACCCTAAGTAAATTATGGTTAGTTTTGTGAATATAATAATGATGATAATTGCTGTATTCAGTGAACATGACCTAAACCATAAGTTACACCTTTTTATTACTTCCTATCCTTGAGTGTGGGAAGAATCTGTGTCTTGTTTCTGACCAAGAGAATATGGCAAAGGTGACAGAGGTCACTCACTTGACTAGGATACTGCTGTGCATGAGAAAGGTTATAGGCTCTCCTGTTTGAACACTTGGTCTGCAGCTGGTGGTGCCGTTTGGGGAGGCAGTGGAGCCTTTAGGGGATTGTGCCCAGCTTTATGAAATGAGCCATAGGGTGGGTGGGTGGGTGCTATTCTTGAGCGTTAGAACCTCACTCTGTTTCTGGCTCAAGCCTTTCTTGCTTCCTGGTATGTTGAGCCAGCATAAATTGCCTTACTTTCCTATTGGGTCTATTTCTCTATATACAACCAAGGTTTCCTGTCTTCTCTGTATATGGTGACTATATAAACTGAATTCCTTTGGACAACTTCAATCTCAAATAAGCATAAGCTTTCAACCTTTTAAAGTGTGTCTAACTTTTCTTCATAGTGCCAGGGCTTCAATCATGGTAGCAAGTAATTCTTCCACTGAGCTACACTTTCAACATCAGTATTTGAAGTCTGACTCTGGAAATAAAGTTATATTTTCATGTGTACGTTGTGAATAACAATTGTAGGTAGATTTGGCTATATAGTCTCTTGTGTGCTGTGGGATAATATTCTTGTATATTTTAAAGGTTTTGTCACTTGTATTGGTTTAATAAAATCCTGATTGGCCAATAGCTAGGCAAGAAGTACAAGTGGGATGACCAGACTAGGAGAGTTCTGGGAAGAGGAAATGCAGAGACACAGTCATAAGAAAGACACAGGAAGCAAGATGATATTGCCTTACTGAGAAAAGACATCAAGCCCCATGGCTAAACATAGATAAGAATTATGGTATAATTTAAGTTATAAGAGCTATTTAGTAATAAGCCAAAGCAATAGGATAAAGAGTTTATAATTAAAATAAGCCTCTGTGTGTGTCTCTGGGACTGAATGACTGTGTTACTGGGTAAGACAGAAACTTCCATCAACACTTTTCTGTAAGAGTAAAAACTGATGCATAAGCTGAATGTTGGGTAGCTTCATTCAAATCTTTGATGTGGTCCCAGAATTCTAAAATCATGAGCTCTGGAAATGTCTCGCAAACCTGTACTGAGGAGTGTGGCAGGATGGCTCAGCGGTTAAGAACATTGGCCATTCTTCCAGGGGACCCGCATTGGAGTCCTAGTAGCCACATAGTCGCTCACACTGTCTGAAACTTCAGTGTCAGGCACACACAGACAAAAGGGCAGGCAAAACTCCCAAACACATAAAATAACAAAACAATGGCAGAGTCCTCAGAAGGTTGGCAGAGTCAGCAGGGTCTTAGCCGTGCTCTCTCTGTGCTACCTATACTGCTTTTGCAGTCAGAGGGCTGGGATGTGGGGTGTTCAAAGGGCTGGGATGTGGGGTGTTTTCAGAGGGCTGGGNCAGAGGGCTGGGATGTGGGGTGTTCAGAGGGCTGGGATGTGGGGTGTTCAGAGGGCTGGGATGTGGGGTGTTCAGAGGGCTGGGATGTGGGGTGTGCTGGAATAGCGCCATTTGTGATGCCAAGTCATTGTCTGCTCTCTCTATTCCAGCTTGAAGTCCTTCAATTTGGAGCTTTGTCAAGGTCCAAGGATGCCATTTTCTCAAACTGTTCCACGTGTCACTAGCCTCTGAGGCTGACCAGCTTCTGTAGATGTTTCTAAATCGCAACTTTCCAAGAGGGAAGAATTCTATTAAAGCAAATAAGCTCGCCAGAGAACCAATAGTATTAGGAAACAAAAGCTACCACCATCCTGTTAAGCACTAAATTAAAAAGACGTGTCAGGGAGAGGAGACAGGAGTAACAGGAACATTCTGGTTAAACAACGAGGATAGAGATGTTCTGGTGTCTGTCTCTAGCGTGATAACGGAATGTTTCTTGGAAACTGAGATGATTTTCTTGAACATCAAAGAGAGAGCTGAAGAGCTCTTGCAGTGTGGCCTACTGCCTCTAAACTGCATCTTTCTTCCACACGATAAGCACAGACCATGAGGGAGTTCAAAAGATGGGGTCAAGATAGCTATTCCATTTTCTCTTTTACAGACTGCCCCTTGCTCCACCAGCACACTCCTTCCTCTCCCCCCTGTCCTCCTCAGGGTCCAGATTCTCACTTTATAAGCTCCACCGAGTGTGCACATTCCAGTATGTCCACCCAGGCTGTGGAGGGGAAGGATCTTAGGACAAAATCTTAGGACAAATTTTAGTTCTCAGAAAGGTTGGGGAAGTTGGTCTCCGGCAAAGCAGAATGAAGCCACTGTGACTAGCAGCAACCAGTCAGAACTCATTCCTGGGTTGAGAAGGAGCTTTGTCCTATTTTATCTGTAAAAATCAGGATTAAACTTGGGTGGAGCCAGATGGCTGTGAGAGAGAGCTCACAAACAGTGGAACGGCATCTGCCACAACATGTTTAAAAACAGTCAGAGAGATCAGCCCTCAAGTGTGTACTTCCAATTACATGTGACCTCAGTGTCAAAAATGTGCTGACAAGTGAGATGAAGAGACAGGGAGAGAAAAACAGAGCATTGGGAGAAAGAGCGGTGGGGGAGGGGTGCTGATGAGCAGGACCCAGCAGCCTGGCAAAGACAGGAAGCAAGACTCTTCATCCACTTGTGTACCACACACGGAAGAATGTCTGTGTGTATTCCTTGTAAATGCTCAGACTTTATAAGGAGACCACCGGTATTCGTGATGGCTGGCTTTAACTGTCAACTTAACTCAACCTAAAAATCACCTGGGAAAAAAGCCTCAATGAAGGATTGTCTGAGTTGGACTGGCCCGTGGACATGTCTGTGAGGAGCTGTCTTAATGAATTGATGTGGGAGGACCCAGCCCACTGTGGGTGGCAGCATTCCCTTGGTGCGAGTGGGGAGTAGAGGTCCTGCATAAGAATGGAGAAATCCAGCAGAGCACAGAGCACCACGAGCTCTGTGGAACACTTCTGCGTCCATTTCTCTCATGCGTGAGAGCTTTTTGAAGTTCCTACATGACGTCCCCACCACCATAATGAACTATAACCTCGAAGGATATGCTAAAATAAGTCCTTTTTTCATCCGTGTTTGGTTGGTTGGCTGTTGCTTTGTTTTGCCCAGGGCGTTTTATCACATCTGAAGCCAATCTCAGGTAGTACTGTTTGTCACACAACTGAGATGTGCAAACTGGTGAGTGCCTTTGCGGCCCAGCCCTTTGTGCATGTGAACTGGAGTGCCAGGTTTTGTTCCATCTCTCTTAAATTTGCAGACTCCATCCGACCCACAGAATGAGCAGGGCTCAAACACGGAGCATGCGCCTCACAAAAACCTCAAAAGAATGCAATGGAAACCAACGGACAACAAGCTTAGATCTCTGGCACAGCTCAGAGTCTCTTCCTGTGACACATATTTGGAATCAGCTTTTTTTTTTTTTTAAGTAAAATTATATACAAGTTACAATATGTTTGAGTGCCAGATGGAGAAGACATCTGGAGAGGGGGAAAGTAAGGCAAACACACTTTCCAGATGAAGGAGGAAATGCGGCCGCATGAGTGATGAAGGGTGGAAAACATTCCCACAGTGGACAGCATGCCAGGCTCCTAATGAGGGACACAGATGGCAGGTGCCAAAGGTATTGTGCAAGACAATATTCTTAACAAGGTGCATTGAAGTAAAACAAAAAAACAAAACAAAAAGAAAGGAAAGGGGAGGAGAATGTAACTTTGCCTTCTTCCATGGCCTTTTTCGCCATTCCTTAGATTTGAGTTCTTTCCACCAAGGTGTGACCACTCTGTCAATTCTTAGATGTATGCCTAGCTTTACAGAGTTTCTGTGGCAGGATTCTGTGCTCTAGAGTGTGTGGTGAGCCTGGGTTAATCAGATGAAGATGGACTAAAAGAAATCGGGAATTTCTTAGCAGGCTGAGTGCTTGACCTGTATGCTGTGTCAGCCCCAAGCATAGCATTATCCTGTCATTGCAGTGTGCACCTGTAAACCTAGCTCTCAGCCCCAAGCATAGCATGATCCTGTCATGGTGGTGTGCACCTGTAAACCTAGTTCTCAGAAAGTAGAGGCAAGAGGATCAGAGTTCAGGCTAACATAACAGCAGAGAAATTAAGGCCAGCATGGCCTACACCTTGTTTCAAATAAATAAATGGGAAAGAAAAGAAAAAGAGCCCAGCCACATAGCACAGGGGATAAAGGAACTTGCCACTAAACGTAGCAACTTCAATTGAGTCTCTGGAGTTACATGGAAGAAAGAAACCAACTCCTACAAACTGCTCTCTGACGTCGTCGCAGGAACTGTCACACACACTGCACACAGTGAAAACACTTAAGGAAAAGAAGTGAATTCAGGAGTAACTCCACACCTATCCCAACCGGGCCAAGGAGCATGGCTCTTTGGTCATTTGGTCGTCTCACTTCAAAGCCCAAGGACAGGATGAATCTCTGCCAGCTGTGGCTTCCAGCTGTTGAAAACATGCGGAGCTGCTGGTGGAGAGGAGCAGCTGCTTTCCCCATCTGTCCCCAGAGCACTTCCTGAGCTGTGGAGTGGAGGGCTCAAGTCCTTGAGTTCCAGGCATGGGAGGAATCCGACCAAGCTTTCATTTTTAAAGTCATGACACCTTTGTGACTCCCCCTCACGCTTCAAGGCCATTTCACTTTGCATTTTGTATTGATTTGTGGTCAGAAACTGATTTGGAGAAAGACCTTAAAACTTCTTATTATAGTCGGGGTTTGGAATCAATTATGCTTCAAGTCACTTTCTATTATTAAGATCTTATTCAAACAACAACAACAACAAAAAACCCCACCAACACCACACACACACACACACACACACACACACACACACACAAAATGGACATGGTGGAGCAGACCTGTGATGCTAGCACTAAAGAAGGCAAGGCAGGATTATCACAAACTCTAGGCCAGCATGGCCTACATAGGAGTTCTAGATCAGGCCGAGCAGCAATCTAACATGTTTTCTCAAAGACAGGAACAAACAGAAATCACTTGATCTTGGCTTGGTGGTAAGGCGTTGAAGAAGGTGTGATACCCAGGGAGTCCACATACATGGCATATACCGTAATGAAAAATCCTGTGATCTAGGCTTGGTGGTAAGGAGCTGAAGAATGCGTGGTACCTGGGGAGTCCACGTTCATGGCGTATACCGTAATGCAAATGTCATCAACAGTCTCTTTATTTTGTATGTTTAATGTTTTCTTTCTACTTTTCCTTTTCTACTGGCTTCACCAGCTCTAATATGGGGCATCTCGTTTCCAAGGATTCCCACAGCATTCAAAGTCATCTCTCTGCCTCTCCAAGCCAGTCTTCTTTAAACTCCCACCTACCTTCACTGAGGCCAAACAAATTGCTTTGAACTTCAATGTTTTGTTTCCATTTTCCTTTATTTTTTTTTCTGCCTGAGAATTTCATATAGGCGTATGTTGCCTTTATAATCATTCCCACCTGCCCCTCTCCTATAGTTCCTCCCCATCCCCTCATCGCTGTCCCTCTCAGCTTCATGCACTCTCTCTTTTTTAAGCTCTACTGACTGCCTACTGATTCCTACATGTGCAGTGGTATGGAACCATCAAGTGATCATGGGGAGCCTTTCAGGAGCTACTGGAGGGGGGCTTACTCCTGTTCCCCCAGCAGCCGGTAACCATCAGCTTCCCCTAACTTCTCAGCCACTGGTAGAACTTAGGAGTCACTCACTCCCCTACCTGTACTAGGATTCTGATTGACTTGACCTTGGGTGGCTCTCATACAGACAGTCACTGCTGCTGCTCCTGTACAGCGGCTCTTCCATGACCTGCAGCTAGTCTCGTGGCACACGTACACTGCTTCCTCTGGCTTTTAAAATCCGTCTGCCCCCTCGTCGGAGATATCCTAAGCCATCTTGGTGGGGATACAATGCATGATGTAATTGTCCCGTTTTTGTTATCAGGTTTTACAGTTTAGCTATGATTTGTGCTCCCAAAAGGGTACAGTTGGCTCATGTGTCAAATTCTTGATTCCTCAGTTGGGGAAGCTATCAAAGGGAATAATAGCTTCATCTATTGATAAACTCATAGCTGATAGTCTATTAGGAACAGGCTGTAGGCTAGGGAAGAAGGTCCGTGGTGCATGCCTCTAAGGGCCATGCCTGCGTCCAGATCCTTTCTTTTCTTCGTCTCTTGCCGTCCACGGATGACCAGCTTTTCTCATCCATGCCCTTTCACCCTGATAATCCTGTCTCACCACAGGCCCCAAGGCACCACAGCCTACCAACCATAGGAAAGGGCTCTCGAGGCTCTGAGCCAAAGTCAATCTGTCCTCTGTCAACCCTTTCTCAAATATCTTATAACAGAAATGCAAAGGTGGCTGGGGGGCCTAGCATCTGGCACTTTCATCGAGACCGTGTCAGTGTGTTGCACTAAGCAGCTGGCTCTTAGTGCAACACACTCTTTTCCCTTTTCCCCTTTGTTCAAGCTTTCTTTCTATGGCCTCTTCCTCATTTCAAAGAGGGAACTGTTTTGGTCTAAAGCCGCTTGTGATTAGGTGGTTACATGGAGGGTGCCTATGTAAACAGGCAGGAGGCTCGTTCTTGCTTCCTCTGATATTCCATGCCAAATGCCATGGTAATTTGGGGAAAGATGGTGCCTGCTGTTTAGAACCAATTCTAGAAAAAAATATTTGCTTTCATAACTTTCATGATGGCTTCAAACACTGGGAAACATAAAAGACGAACTAGAGAAGAAAGTTCATGGCAGGTTCCCCTCTCCTGTGTGGTCACTTTTCGATCACGAGTCTATAATGTCCATGTGTCAGTATGCTTTTGAGGAGAGCAGACTTCTGTAATTGCTTCTCTCTGATCTGATGTTTTAATTCTTTAAAGTGCTCGTGTGTGTCAGAATCTCAGACCAAGCATTCCACATTAACAGTCTAACCACAGATGCCTGTTCTTCAGTTAGCTAGGACTTTCGCATCATGCCACACGGTAACTTTTTCTTTGCTGGCTGAACTGACATGTTATTTCTTACTCAATCTATCAAGTGCTTTCAGGGTAATTGAAAATTAGACTGCCAGAAAAGACCACAAAAACGAGAGTCAGAGTTGGTGGTGTGGGATGTTCTTTTGGAAGATGGAAAATGTTAATTTAAAACAGTTCAAGAGCCTAAGTCAAAAGAGACTATTGGGTTATGTTTTAAAAAAAGAAAAGAAAGAAAAGAAGGAAAAAAAAGAGGAGAAAGGAGGAGAAAAGAGAAATTGAAGAAGACTCCCCAGGTTGTTCATTGATTTGGGATAGAACTTAGGTCACTGGGCATGGTGTTTTTCTCCATTGATCCATCTAGCTGGCTTGTGAAAAGTTTAAGTTCTGAATAAGATTCCATCCTCATATTTGTTGTGAGGTGTGTGTGTGTGTATGTTATAACTTCTCTTATACTAATTAGATGAAATGGATATAAATCTTCCCATTCTGGCATCTCATGAACTTAAGCTCAGGGTATAATAGCAACTTCAAAATGAATTTAAGCAAATGGGCCAAATATCATTAAAGATTGAATTATTCAGTGACATCACTTTTCCATTTTGTCTTATAGAACTGCAGAAATCTTACTCACCCAAAATGGTATCTAAAGGAAATGACCCACATGAAATAGAGAACAATGCTGAGAGTGCTGTGGGCTTGGTTAACTTCAGGCTAAGTTGTATGTTTTCCCCATTGTCTTCAGGAGTTATTGTTCTATATCTCTGATTTTCATACAACCAAGCCCAACTTGAGGGAGCAGATAGCCAAGATACTCTTGGTGCTTCTGTTCTGTACCCGAGAAAGCAAAATTAGAAGTAAAAAGAAAACACTGACAGTGTAGAAAATTACTGTTTTTCTTTTGTGAGGCAGAGTCTTCCTGTAGCCCAGGCTGACCTAGAACTCATCATTTAGTCCTGGCAAGCCTAAACTCTTATCTCTGCCTCCAAAATGCATGAGCCATCACTCATGACTTGGGATATTATTCTTTCCTGTCTTCATTTCTGTAATCTGAGCTTTTTGGCATCTGACTTGTGAAAAGTTTAAGTTCTGAATAAGATTCCATCCTCATATTTGTTGTGAGGTGTGTGTGTGTGTGTGTGTGTGTGTGTGTGTGTGTGTGTGTGTGTGTATGTTATAATATATAATACTTGGAAGCCAGCTAGATGGATCAATGGAGAAAAACACCATGCCCAGTGACCTAAGTTCTATCCCAAGAACCTACATGGTAGAGAGGACCAGCTCCTGCAAATTGTCCCCTGACATCTACACATGGATCATCACACACACACACACACACACACACACACACACACACACACACACATACACACAAAAAGAAAAAAAACCCTGAACAAAAAACAAAATGAAAATTCGAGCACCCCTTATCCTTTCAGCTGAGGTTTCATGGTCCCAGAAAGCTCATCTCAGACAAATTTTGGTGACAGAACAGAAACACGGTGAAGGAGAAGAGTGGTAGGAACTGGACTCAGGTGACAGCTGACTTTATTTTTCCACTGGACAGAGCACAAAAGTCTTGCATCCTAAGAGCAGGGCTTAGAGGGTCATGTCTGCTTTTCAAAATGCTGTGGCTATACTAGGAAAATCTTGGTAGTTTCCAAAGTGGATCACGAAGGGGAGACTGTGTCTCATTGCCTAGGAGCCCAATCCATGGGGCTACTGTCGCTGCATTCCAAGGAAGCAAGTAGATGGCGTTAGGCAGAAATTTTTAGAACTCTTGAGTTTTCATGCAGAGGGAATGACTTTGTCTGTCCCAGCCTAATACAGTTACCATCCTTCCACCCTGTTCAACATCTACACCCAGGATCTCTAAAATAAATCCGTCCTCTTTATTCAGTCTGGGATCCAGACTAGTTCCCTTCTCCCAGATCCTGTTTACAATCCTCAGAGATGACTTAACTCTTCTTCCTATCACTCAATATGTAGGCCAAGGTTTGTTTGAAAAAAAAA